>PVIY010023795.1:0-38910 GCA_004026745.1 Myrmecophaga tridactyla | reverse complement strand
TGAGATCATCTCCCTGGTTGATGTGATTTAGTTAAGATTGCTTGTTAAACTGGATTAGGGGATGACATGTCTCCACCCATTTGAGTGGGTCTTGATTAGTTTCTGAAGTCCTATAAAAGAGGAAACATTTTGGAGAAAGAGATTCAGAGAGAGTGGCACTACGAAGCAGAGAGTCCACCAGCCAGCGACCTTTGGAGATGAAGAAGGAAGACGCCTCCCGGGGAGCTTCATGAAATAGGAAGCCAGGAGAGAAAGCTAGCAGATGACGCCATGTTAGCCATGTGCCCTTCCAGCTGAGAGAGAGACCCTGAACTTCATCAGCCTTCTTGAACCAAGGTATCTTTCCTTGGATGCCTTTGATTGGACTTTTCTATAAACTTGATTGGGACATTTTCTCAGCCTTAGAACTGTAAACCAGCAACTTATTAAATTCCCCCTTTAAAAAGTGTTCCATTTCTGGTATATTGCATTCCGGCAGCTAGCAAACTAAAACAGTGTCCCTAAAGTTTGACACAGTATCAGGGGATTCCCTGATGGTAAGGTTTAATAGTTCCATAGTCTTTCTCCCCTCTCTCAGGGGACTTTGACAGGCTTTCATTTTGTTGGGTAATTGTCTGAAAGTAGAATCGGAGGGCCATGTAATAAGCATATGATTAGCTTAACAAGAAGCAGCCAAATTGTTATCCATGTGGTTATAGCATTTTATATTCCTGCAATGCCAGAGAGGTCCTAGTTGCTGTACATCCTTCCAGCACTGGATAGTACACGGAGTACTATTTGGTACTTATGCATTTGGCAATTTTCTTCTGTAGTGTTATTTAAATCATTTTTATTGCATTGTTTGACTTCTTATTGAGTTGTAAGAGTTCTTTATATATTAGACACAAGGACATTATAAGATATTTATTTTCTGAATATTTTCTCTCTATGACATATCTTTTCATTTTCTTTTGAAGAGCAATAGTTTTATTTTGATGCAGTTTATTTATCAGTATTTTGGTTCCTGCTGTTTTTGTTAAATCTAACAAATCTTGCCTAGCCCAAGGTCAAAAAGATTTTTCCCCTTGTTTTCTTTTAGACCAATGATCTGCAAACCACAGCCCAGTTTTGATTTAAAAGTTTTAGTGAAAACCCACCTGTTTTGTTCTCTCCCCTCCCGCTCCCCTTCTCTCACTCTCTCCCTCTCCTCACCTCCCCTGCTTCCTCTACCTTAGAGAAGTTGTAGGTTTACAGAAAAATAATGTCTAAAATCCAGAGTTCCTTATGCTCTCAATGCCTGGTGTTAAAATGGAGCATGTGTTAGAATTCATGAAAGGACAATTTTATAATTGTGCAATTGGCTACACCCCATTATTTACATTAGGGCTCACTCTGCTGTACCGTACTATGTTTTTGTTTTTTTGATATTTTATTCTAGTAATATATAAATGACCTAAAATCTGCCCCCCCAACCATATTCAAATACATACTTCAGTGCTGTTAGCTGTGTACCTAATGTTGTGCCACCGTCACTGTCAACCTTACCAAACGTTTCCACCAGCACAAACACAAACTCTGTGCAATGGAAGCCAACTTCCCCTCCCCTCCCCCGATAGCGTGTGCTCCAGCTTCTGGCTCCATGTTCCATGTCAGTGGCACACACAGCACTTGTGTGTGGCTCATTTTACTCAGCACGATGGCTTCAAGCTCACCCATGTTACCGCACGTGTCAGAACTTCACTCCTTTTGTGGCTGAATGATACCCCATTGCATGCATACGCCGTATTTTATTTATCCTTTCATCAGTTGATGGAGACTTGGGTTGCTTCCATCTTTTGGCAATTGTGAATTATTGAACATGGGTATGCAAATATCTTTTTGAGTCCCTGCTTTCAATTCTTTTGGATACCTACCTAGAATTGGGATTTCCAATTCATATGGTAATTCTATACTTAATTTTCTGAAGAGCCACCAAACCGTCTTCCACAGCAGCTGCACCATTTCACATTCCCACCGCCAATGAATGAGTGGCCCTGTACATGGAATGCCTTCCATTTATTTAGATCTTCTTTGATTTATTTTACCAATTTTTGTAGTTTTCTATGTATAAGTTGTTTATGTCCATAGTTAGATTTATTCCTAGATATTTCATTCTTTTTGCTGCTATTGTAAATATACTTTTTTCTTGATTTTCTTTTTATATTTTTCATTACATGTGTATAGAAACACTGCTGATTTTTGTGTGTTGATCTTGTAACTGGCCACATCGCTCAATTTGTTTATTAGTTTTAGTAGCTTTGCTGTGAATTTTTCAGTGTTTTCTCTATATAAGATCATGTCTTCTGCATTCCAATTTGGATGCCTTTCATTTCTTTTGCTCTAGCTAAAACATCTAGTACAATGTTGAATGGCTGTGGTGACAATGGGCATCCTTGTCTTGTTCCTGATCTTACAGGGATACCTTTCAGTTTTTCACCATTCAGTATGATGCTACCTGTGGGGTTTTCATATATGCTGTTTATCATGTTGAGGACGTTTCCTTCAATTCCTGGTTTTCTGTGTTTTTTATCAAGAGGGGTGTTGGTTGATACTTACCTGGCAGGGGAGATACCATGATCATGAAGGTGGTTTTCCCAGGGCGAGGCTTATCCATTGCACTCTGGATGTGCTGACCCCTGCAATTTTCCCAAATGACTGCATAATTTGTGGTAGTGGGGGACTGCGTTCGCGCTCTCCCCTGAAAAAAGAAAAAGAGGGGGTGTTGGATTTTGTCAAGTTCCTTTTCTGCATCCATTGAGATGATCATGTGGTTTTCTTCCTTTGTTCTGTTAATGTGGTGTGTTATATTAATTGATTTCCTTATGTTGAATCACCCTTACAAAATCTGGAATAAATCCTACTTCTTCATGGTGAATAATTATTTTAATGTTCTATTGGATTTGGCTTGAAAGTATTTTGTTGAGGATTTTTGCATCTGTAATCTTGAGGGATACTGGTGTGTAATTTTCTTTGTTGTGGTATCTTTATCTGGCTTTGGTATGAGGGTAATGTTGACCTTCATTTTTTGGAATAATCTGAATAGGGTTGGTGTTAATCCTTCTTGGAACACTTGGTAAAATTCACCACTGACCCATCTGGTCCTGGGCTTTTCTTTGTTGGGAGGTCTTTGATCACTGCTTCTCTTTACCATTTATTGGTTTATTGAGATCTTTTATTTCTTCTTGAGTCACAGTAGGTAGCTTGTCTTTAGCACTTTGTTTATTTCGTCTATTTGACCTAATTTGTTGGCATACAGTTTTCATAGTATTCTCTCATAGTCCTTCTTATTTCTGTGGGGTCAATTGTAATTTCCCATTTCCATTTCTGATCTATTTATCTGTGTCCTCTCCCTTTTTTTCAGTCTAGCTTAAGGTTTTCAAATTTTACTGATTCTTCCAAAGAAGTACCTTTTGCTTTGTTGATTCCCTTTATTGTTTTTTTTGTTGTTGTTCTTGTTGTTGTTATTGTTCTCTATTTCATTTTTCTCTGCTCTAATCTTTGTTATTTCTTCCCAGTTTAGCTTGGTTTTCTTTTTCTAGATCTTCCAGTTTGGAGGCTAGGTCTCTGATTTGAAATCTTTCTCCTTTTTAATATAAGCATTTAGAGCAATAAGTTTTCTCCTCAGTATTACCTTTGCTGCATCTGATAATTTGTGGTTTGTTGTGTTTTCATTTTCATTTGCCTCAATATGTTTCCTAACTTCCCTTGTGATTTCCTCTTTGTCCCATTGGTTTAAGAATATATTGTTGCTCAGATGTGGCCTCAGTCTCTCTAAGCCCAACTCTGCAAGTGAAATCATTGCCCTCCCTGCTACATGAGATATGACATCCAGGGATGAAAGTCTCCATGGTGATGTGGGAGATGACTCCCAGGGATGAATCCAGACCTGGCAGCCTGTGATCAACAATTCCATCCTGATCAAAAGGGGGAAAGAAGTGTAATTAATAAAGTATCAGTGGCAGGAAGAGTTCAAATAGAGTCGAGAGTCTACTCTAGAGGTTGCTCTTACACAAGCTTCAGGTAGACCTTGCTACCTGTCATAACCTGCCAACCCTCAGCCAGGACCATTCCAGCCAATCCTAAAGAACACCTAGGGCAATTTATAAGATTCCACAAGAGTTCCAGGTGCTCAAGTAACTTTCCAGAAACTTACAACCTCCAGATGGGACCTGGTCCAGATTAGTCCTGAAAGCTAGAGAGCCCAGCCTCTCCAGAACATCACATAGTTCCATCTCCGTACCTCATATTATTGGCAGCCCCTTCCAACATGAAAAAGTTAGAATGACCATAGCCCCCCCCAAAAAAAAAATTCCCCTAAAGAGTGGGATATAAAGATCAAAGGTGATGGTGGAGTTATACAGAGAAGGTAGGTTTTAACAAATGAATATGATTGCTGAATCATTAAATTGGTATTTCATTTAGTCTCCAGTATATTAGAGGAGCTAGAAGTAAAAACCTAAAATTGTGGAATTGTAACCCATACAGAACTCTGAAATCTGTTCTACAACTAATTGTTGTGCTGTGCTTTGAAATTTATTGCTTTTTTTGGTATATATGTTATTTTTGACAAAAAAAAAAGTCGATTGTGATGATAAAAAATATTTATTCCTTCTGCCTCCTATATTCTGGAGCAACTAGAAGGAAAAATCTGAAATGATCATATGGTAGCCCATGACAGACTCTGGGATCTGTCCTGTAACTACTTGAGGAGTGCTTTGAAAACTATTGCTTTTTTCTTGCTTTGCTTTGTATATATGTTATATTATACAATAAATTTTTTTTAAAAAAGAGTATGTTGTTTAATTTCCACATATTTGTGAATTTTTCCTTTTTTCCATCTGTCATTGATTTCTAGCTTCATTACACTGTGGATGGAGACGATAACATTTTATTATTTTAATATTTTTTACCTTATTGAAACTTATTTTGTGACTTATCATATGATCTATCCTGGAGATTGACCCATGCGCATTCAAGAAATGTATTCTGCTTTTGTTGGGTGCAGTGTTCTCTATATTTCTGTTAGGTCTAGCTGGTTTAGAGTATCAGTCTTCTATTTCCTTACTGATCTTCTATCTAGATGTTCTATCCATTATTAAAAGTGGTGTACTGAAATTTCCTACTGTAATGTAGAACCATCTATTTCTTTCTTCAAATCTGCAAGTATTTGCTTCTTATATGTTGGGTCTGTGCTGTTTGTTGCATACGAATATGTATTTATAATTGTTATATCTTCTTATTGAATTTACCCCCTCTGTCAGTATATCATGACCTTCTCTGCCCCCCCTAAGAATTTTCGACTACTTTATTTGATCGTAGTATAGCTGTGTCAGCTCACTTTTGGTCAGTCCTTGCATGGTATATTTTTTCCATCCTTTCACTTTCAACCTTCTACTGTCTTGACTAAGGTGAGTCTCTTATAATCAGAATATATTTGGATCATGCTTTATTATCCATTCTGCCAACTTCTGACTTTTGTCTGAAAAGTTTAATCCATTTAAAAATGAAGTAACTGCTGATAATGCAGACTTTCTACTGCCATTTTGCTTTTAATCTTTATAAGTCTTATACCTTTTTTGTCCCTCAATTCTCCTGTAATACCTACTTCTATTTATTTTTTGTAGTGTACCATTATGAGTCCTTTATCATTTATTTATTAATATATATTTCATGTATTTACTTTGCAGTTACCATGGGGTTAAAGTATAACATTCTAAATCTATAACAATCGTATTTGATTTAATAGGAATGTGTCTTCAACAGCATACGCATGCACTGTTCCTACACCCCTCCATCCCCCACCTCTTCTTTGTACTTGTTACAAATCGTATCTGCCTACACTTTAAAGCGGAAACCACTGATTTGTCTTTCTTTCATGCATTTGCATTTTATCAACTGTGAGAAACTAAGTGGGATTACCTAACAACAAACACAATACAATAGTACTAGCATGTAAAGTCACCCAAATGGCAAGCTTTAAGAGCTGCATGTTTCTTTATGTCACTTTAAACCACTTTAAAGGCTGGTGTCCTTTACTTTAAGCCTGAAGAACCCCCATTAGCATTGCTTGTAGGGCAGGTCCAATGGTGAAGAATTCTCACAGCTTTTGTTTATCTTGGAACGGCTTAGTCTCCCCCTCCTTTTTTAAAGTAAATCTCACTGGATATAAAATTTGGGGTTTGCAGTTGTTTTCTTTCAGCACTTTGAATATTCCCTACACTGCCTTCTTGCCTCCATGGTTTCTGATGAGAAATTGGCTCTCTATCTTTTGGGATTCCCCTGTACTTAACTCATTGCTAGTCTCTTGGCGCTTTCAGAACTCTCTCCCTGTCTGTGCCATTGGCTACTCTGATTACTGTGTGTCTGAGCACAGCTCTCCTTGGGTTTATCCTGCATGGGTTTGTTGGGACTCTTGAATGCTCCTATTCATGTCTTTCATTACATTTGGGACGTTTTCTGCCATTATTTCTTTGAATAGACCTTTTGCCCCTTTCTCTCTTTCTTGTCCTGGGACTCCTTCAATGCCCACTTGGTATGATAGCTGGTATCCCAGAGGCTCTCAGGCTCTATTCATTCATTTTATTCTTTCTCTCCTGAGTCTGAATCATCTCAGGTGTCGTATCTTCGAGATCACTGATTCTTTCTTCTGCCACCTCCAATATGCTGTTTCAACATCTAGGGAAGTTTTCATTTCAGTTATTGTGTTCTTCAACTGCAGGGAGGGTGAAATTCACCTGTATTTATCACAATTTACCAGCCTCCTTCTTCCTGCTCCTTTCTGGATGCTGTACAGTGCCCATAAGACCCTGGAGTCTCAACATAGTTGATTGAGAAAGTTCCTGCCAGTTCACTGGTTGTTTTGGTGGAGGGCCTGACTCCTGAAGCTGCCCATCCCCCCATCTCCCCACAGTCCTCCCCCACATGTTTCATAAATAAAGTTATTTTGGAACACAGGCACTCCCATTCATTGGAACACAGTCACACCCATTCATTGGTGTGTTGTCTATGGCTCTTTTTGTGCTAAAATGCAGAGTTGATTTCTTTAACAGATGTAGGGCTACTCAGGTTATCTATTTCTTTTTGAGTGAGCTTTGGTAGTTTGCGTTTTTGAAGCAACTTGTTTATTCCATCTAAGTTAAAGAACTAATTGCCATAAAGAAGTGCACAGTGTGCCCTTATTACCTTCTTTATATAGGTAGGATTTAAACACTTCCTCCTCTTTTGTTCTTAATATTGATAATCTCTTTTATCTTAATCAGTATGGCTAGAAGTCTACCAATTTTGCTAATCTTTTGAAATCACTACCTTTTGGTCTCATTGATTTTCTTATGGCATTTTACTTTCCATTTTCATCGATTTTTCCCTCTACTCCTGAGCACTATGGTGGAAGCCCAAGCTGGCATTGCCCTGTGCTGTGGAGGGTGGGGAAGGGCCAGCGGGCATCACAGGCTTCTCCTGTGGGTTTTGAAGCTGCATTTTCTTGAATCAGCCCTTGTCCAGTCACTGCGGTGCTTTAGTTGTCTTCAGGAAGGTCATTCTGCCTTTGCCCAAAGGGAGGAATGATGGTGACCCTCAGAGCAGCTCCCAGGGGTCCCAAATACAACAATGAAGCATTATTGAGCTTCATAGATTTGGGGGGTTATAATTACCCTCAAATTTGGAAATTTTCAACTGCCATTTCTTCAGGTATTTTGCTTTCTCCCCATGCCTTCTGAACCCCAACAACAAGCTTGTCAAACCACTTGATATTGTCCCATGGGTGACTAAAATTTGGTTTTTTTTTTTCAGTTTTTTTCTTTATGTGCTTCATTGTGTATAGTTTTTATTGCTATATCTTCGAGTTCACTGATTGTATTAGTTGGGGTTCTCTAGAGAAACAGAATCAACAGGAAACACTCGCAAATATAAAATTTATAAAGGTGTTTCATGTAACTGTGGGATTGCAGAGTTCAAAATCCGCAGGGTAGGCTGTGAAGCTGATGATTCTGACGGAGGGTCTGGACGAACTCCACAGGAGAGGCTCGCCAGCGGAAGCAGGAAGAGAGCCTGTCTCTTCTGAATCCTCCTTACAAGGCTTCAATGATTAGATTAAGCATCACTCATTGCAGAAGACACGCCCCTTGGCTGACTCCTAATGGAATCAGCTGTGGATGCAGCTGATGTGATCATGATTTAATTCTATGAAATGTCCTCATTGCAACAGACAGGCCAGCACTTGCCCAACCAGACAAACAGGGACCACCACCTGGCCAAGTTGACACATGAACCTGATCATGGCACTGATCTTTTCTTCTTCAGAGTCTAATCTGCCTTTAATTCCATCCGGTGTCTTTTTCATTCCAGTATCATACTTTCCATCTCTACTAAGTTCTATTTAGGTCTTTTTTTATATATATATCTTTCATTTCTCTCCTCAATATGTTTACATTTACCTTTTTACCCGTGAGCATATTTGAAATTTTTGATAGTTCTTTTAATATCCTTGTATGTTAATTCCATCCTTTCTTTCATTTTTTATTCTGCTTTTGTTGCTTGATTGCTCTCTTTGTGGGGCCCATAGTTCTTGCTGGTGTGTGTTCCTGGAGATTTGATCGGATATATAAGCTCTACATTGTTCAGTGATGGATAGCTAAAAGAGTCCTGCATCTTCTCCTCTTGTTCTATATTTAGTTCTCACTGCAAAAGATACTTGCAGATTGATTTGCTCCTTTTGAGGTCTCATTTTAAGAACAGACCAAGTAGGATACTCTGAGAAATTATTCTGAGGGTAATTTTGTCCTCCTAGTAAGCGTGACTCTTCTCAGTGCATGGCCAAGCCTCTCAACTTTCACTTGCAGGAAAGTTCCCAACCCTACCAAGCTGAAGGGATTGTTCTGCCTACTGCTTTCTGGAATTTATTCCCTTGGGCTTGAGAGTTCCCTCTCAAATACGTAGTCTGACAAAGATTCAATGAAGCCTTGCTACAGATCTCTGGAATGTTTCTGCAGCACCCATCTCTTGCACATTCTGTCCTGAAATTTCTAACCTTTTCAGCACTCCTAAACTCTAATTTCTGTCTCCTCAGTTTAGCAGATGCCTGGGTCCTGTTTGGGTTTCCTTGCCCTGCCCTGCCCTGCCCTGCGCTGCAGCTGGGAGCTGAGTCCGGCAGTAGGCTGAGTAGCCGTAGCGCTCGCTTTGTTTGCGTCCCTTCTCTCAGCTTCTCAGTCCTGTGAGGTCTGCTTTCCAGTGTTCCATAAACTGTCTCAGACATTTTGTCCAGTTTTTTATTTTTTTAATGCTGAAGGGCAGTTCCCACAGAATGTCATCCTTCATGGAGAGAAGTGAAAGTCACCATGAGTTCTTAATTTCAGTTATTATAGTTTTCAATTCTAGAATTGCCGTTTGATTATTTTTAATAGTTTCCAGTTCTCTGACAAAATTCTCCTTCTCATTTGATGTACTGAAGATATAGAATATGAAACATAAATATGTTAAAGTCCATACAATAATTCTAATATCTGGGTCTGCCTTTTGGTCTTTTTTTTTCCCCCTCTTAATTTTAGGTCTATTCTTGTCTTTTTTGTATGCCTTCCTATTTTTGATTGTGTGCCAGACATTTGTGGTTTAAAAATTATGGAGATCACTTGAAACTTCGGATTCTGTCTCATGCAGGGACGATTTACTTCTGCTCCTGGCAGGCGCTTAGTGAGGGGCAGAACGCGTTAACCGAACCAGAGGCGGGCTCGTTCGGGCTGGGGCGGGCTGCGGGGAGACCTGGCCGCCTCCTGCTCACCCTTGGATAGGTGCAGCCCTTGGGGGGTCACTGGAAGCCCAGGGGGTTGACGGGCTTCTCCTCCACACAGGGCTGTGAAGGGCAGTTGCTGTCCCCGGGCCACGGAACTGCCGGGGTCCCATGCAGCCTCCCGGCTCTCGGCAGCAGCAGCGTTCAGAATTGGCAAGTGTTTTGAGAATAAAATGTACCAGATGTCGGGCTCCCTCCCTGTACTTCCGGTCCCTCTGGCATCTCGCCACTTCACATCCTCACTGCAAATTGTTGCTGACTTTGTAGCTTTACGATGCTGTCAAAAATATGTTTATTTATATTTCATCCAGCCTTTGCAGTCGTTCTTGCCGCAAGGGTGAGTTTGAAACGAAAGCCCACCATTGCAGGAAATGAAACTCAGTCCTGATTTCTCTTCAATAATAGTTCTTGACCCTGAGAAGGCAGAGGTTGTGCCCAGCGATGAAATCTACTCAACTGAAAGCACCCCTGCCATCAGGGCTAACTGACTCCTCGAGCATTAAGATGTTAAACCGGGAACAGGCCTCTCTGACCTCCCTATAGTGGGCAGACCGCTCTGCGGAGCCAAACAGCTGGGATCCCTGCGCTCAGTGTTCCAAGTGGAAGAAATTTACCAGCCTGGCACGCGCCAGCGTCTCGCTGAAAGGGCGTGGGGGCCTCTAGCAGCACGCGCTGAGGCGCTGAAATGTGAATAGCCACAATTTCCATGGAAAGGAAAGGTCACAGTGGCAGCTGCCGGCATAACCAGACCCCAGAAGGTGCATTTTTCTAATGATTTAGCATAAAACCCTGCAGCCCAGTCCCTGTGCTAGACACCAGACCCCCTTCTCCTCTGCCTCTGGGTCGCCTCCCCTACACGCCTGGCAGCCCCTGCGGCTCCGCAGTCCAGGCTGCACTCAGCATCACCCCCAAACCCCTGGGCTCAGCAACAATTCCTAAAAGGGCCCAAATGGAACCACATTCATTGGTGCTACGTCGGAGGGTTTAACTGAGGAGTTGGGGAAGGATGGAGATGGGGCTGGGGGGCTTTTCCATCTTGCCTGTTGGTCTACACCTGTGAAAAAAGTTGGCCCCTTCCCTCCAGCCCCGCCATCGCTCCTGAGTGGCCGTGTCCATCCCATCCCGTGGCCTGCAGAGCCGCCCCTGGGCCCACCCGCCACCCAGTCCCCCACTGCGGCGAGGCTGCCCTTCTCAGAAGTCCCGGAGGCCTCCTGGCCCTGGGCAGGCGCCTGGGCTGGCGCTCACTGGCCCCCATCTCCAGGCCAGGGCGAGGTCCAGGTGCCTTTGGGTGGACTAAAGCTTCTCACAGCCCGCCAGCCGGCCAGAGCCTCCGTCACCCCACTGGGTGCCATCTCGCAGTTGTCCGGCCACGCGGCTCGCTGCCTTGCAGACACCGTGGTGAGATTTTCATGGGAACTAGGCCTAGGACGTGGGGGGGGCCTGCCTGGCGCTCAGAAGCACGACTGCCCTTCGCTTCCCTCCCGTGTGGGGAGCCCACGCCCCGCAGATCCACCGCAGCGCACGTCTCACGTGGCGTCGTGAAAATAACCGAGGTTCTGGAATCTCATGGGCTTGAATTAATTCCGGAAAATGATTTAACCTCTTAGAGCCTCAGATTTCTCTTCTAAAGAGAGGGGCGAATATGCTGACCCCCAGGGCTGCCTGGAGGCTAAGGAGAGCAGGCAGCAGGCCACCAAGCTCAGCCACTCGCCCAGGATGCCCCTTCAGTCCTGGTGCCCGGGCTGGCCACAGCCTTGCAGCACCCGCTCTGCAGTCCTGCGGCGGGCAGCTGGCATGCCCCAGGCTGTGGATACATCCCTCAGGGTGTGGTCAGATCCTCCAGGGAGTGGTCAATCCCAGGGTGTGGTCAGATGCCAGGCTGTGGTCAGCAGAAGCATCTCTCCAGAGCCCTCGTGCTCATGGCCGCACTGGGCCCCCCGTGGCAGTGCAGGTGGGACGGGTTAGCACCGAGACGGCGGATGATCCCAGATCCTCACGCGTGGACAGGAGACAGGAGAGCAGAGGAGCCCTGGGGATGGGAGTGGGGGCTGCAGCAGCATGGGGAGGCTCTAGAAGCTGGAAGAGGCAAGGGAGCAAGCCGCAACCAGGACCCCCTCTGCCCTTAGGGTCTTGGAAAGTAAACCTGCTCGACGCAAGCCCTTCTGGGGAGCGCCTGGCGTGGCGGAGGCTGTGCAGCCCAGCATACGCAGACAGCGGCGACTTGAGCTACAAGGGGCTCCATACGAGGGGGTCCACCGGCCTCGACACCCCACCACCCTTGAAAGGAGGCGAAGGTCGGGCCGGTCAGACGGCCACCTCCCAGGGGCCCGCGGGCACGGTCGGGCTGGGGTGTCCTGTGGGGAGCTGCGGCCTCACGTGCCCACCTGGGTTTTGTTTCCGGGATATTCCCATCCTGAGACCCCGTCTCCGCGGCGAGGCTCCAGGGGGCCGGCCTCCCCCTGCTCCAACTTCAGGGCCCCCAGGCCAGCCCAGCGCTGAGGGCAGCTCTCACCACGCAGCAGCTGGACGCCAGCCTCCTGCCAGTGCCCTGACCATGGCGCTGGGTCGGGGCTGCCCGGCCCACTTGCCACCAAATGCCCCGTCCTGGACACCGCAAAACTACCCTCAGTAATGATGAGGGTGTCGATGGCAAAAAAAATCAGACAGCAAACGGTTTCTGAACTTCCTACCAGGAAAAAACTAAAACCCAAAAGTTATTCTAGGAAAAAAATAGTATTTTAAAATTATAGCATTTTTTAAAAGGAACAAGAGTTTAAACCTTCATGTTGGCCTTTTGTGCTGTATCAACAATTAAATAAGAATGAATAATAAATTTTGATTCAAAGAGATTTGAATTCTGTAAAATATTGTTCAGGTACAAATTGAAATTTGCACTCAAACAAAAATATGACACCCTGCAGTTTGCGCTGTTTCACTGTTTTTGTTCGCTGGCTTGTTTGATGGGTTATCCCTGGCCACTGTTATTTTTTAACTTATTTTGAAGTAATGACAGATTCACAAGAAATCACAAAGGTTTTAGAGCGAGGACCCTCCCCAGCTCCCCCGTAGGTTGCGTCACACACTAATGATGACAGTGTGAGGTCACCAACGGGAAGCTGACATTGGCAAAGGCACGTGTCGCTCGCTGCCCTTTTACCACACGTAGATTCGTGGCACCACCATAGCATTCAGGACACAGAATTGTCTCTGTCTGACCGTTGCAATGTGTGAGTGCAAGTAAACCACTTCACGTGCTCTTGCCACAGTCTCCGAGGAATGCGAGTTCTCTCTGTCTTTCGCTGGAAAACCAGCGTTGGCGGTGAATCTACTACTCCAGTGTGGACGGGAATATTCCAAACCTTCTCCAGTGCTCCCCAAGTCACACGCTTACCCGTTCGTTCTCGGCACTGACGCGTGCACGGGGGCCAGTTGTGTAACTTACAGTTCTCAGAATAACTTCATGCAGAGCACAGCGTTAACAGAAAGACGTCATAAATGTGAGCTTATGTGAAGCTTATAGATATTATGAAAACTCAATAATAACCGCACTTGTTTAGAATTTAAACTCAACAAAGCTTTGGTGCAGGGTGGCGGGGGGGCAGTGTTTTATTACTGACATTGTATAAGATTGTAGGCACATGGTGATAATAAAAAGCAGATCAACTTTTAGTCCTTTTTTTGTTGTTTTTAAATTCTCTGCGTAAAATGTACCTCAGCCTCCCCCCCTGCTGCTGACCCTCCCTCGGCCTCCCCCCGCTGCACTAGCTGCTGGGTGGCCGCCCCGCCCTGGGCAAGTGCAATCTGAGGTTCCAGGTTGCCCTGCTCACCCGGTAAGGGCACTAAGCTGGCAGGCGGCCAGGTCCGGGCCTCCACTTAGAGCCGGGCAGAGGCTGCCCACTCCCAGGGGTGGCAGCTAGAGTGGGGGGCGCGGGCGAGTGGGGGGCAAACCCACACTGTGCCCCTGCACAGCTCTGTGCTGCCTGGACTGGGGGCTTGGGGGGGCGTGCCTCGTGTGCATCTGGGGGCAGCCACAGCCCTATTCTAGAAGGCTCCAGCCCAGCACTTTTAAGTATCTGAACTTTCCCCGTGTCCCGAGGAAACCCACAGGTGCCCACCACCGGGGTGGGGGGGGGTGTGGATCCGGTCCTCAAGGACCTCAATGTCCTCCGAACAGAGATGAAAATAACACCCGCCTCCCACCCGAAGACTCGGCCGGGGAGAGGGCCAGGCAGTGGGAAGGCACAGCCCGGCTGCAGGGAAGTGGCCCAGGAGACCCCGGCAGGGACAGAGGACCTGCTTTGTGCTGTCACCGTCATGCACAGCTCTGCATACAGTGGGTGCTCAATAAACACTTGTAAGTAAATCAACAACATGCTCTGTGGTGCTTCCTTTCCTCAGAAGCTGCGCAGAATGGAACAGCTGCCCCAGGCCTCCCTCGGGCGGCATCTTCCCGGGGAGGGCCCCTCCAGCCAGGCAGACGCGGCTGCAAGGTCCGCAGCTCTTGGGCATTTATTCCTGGAAAAGTCTTTGGATCGCAGGGTCCAGACACCGAGGGGAAAGTTCAGACTGGGAGAGAGGGGAGGCATCACTGAGCCAGCTTCCATCGGGGCCCTCTGCACCCCCCACCCCACCCCTACACCTCCTGTCGGGGGCCCCTGCGCCTCCAAATCCACCCCCACAGCTCCCATCGGGGGGCCCCTGCGCCCCCAAACCCACCCCCACTTCCCGTCGGGGGTCCCTGCGCCCCCCACCCCACCCCCACCCCTCCCGTCGGGGGGGCCCCTGCGCCCCTTGGCCTCACCCCCATCCAGGACACAGCCGGGGCCACCCGCCCACCTGAGACAGGCCTGGCTTCATCCCAAGGTCCCATCTCGAGGCTGGGCCTGGGCAAGGGCGACTGGGGACCTGCAGGACGCACGTGCGCTGGGGAGTCACCCCACGATGTGCCCAGCCCGGAGGGCGCTTCCCGGACCCCGCGGCAGCCCCGCCCATCTGGCCGCGAGCCCACCCGCCCGGCCGCGGCTTCCCCTGCCGCAACCCGGAGTTAGAGCAGCGCCGGCTCCCGGGGGCCCGAGGCAGGGTGTGCGGGGCTGGGGTCAAGGACAAAGAGGGGGCGTCCGAGGCCCCCAAGTCCAGGGTTCTCTGGGCTGGGGCTGCGGGAGCCAGCGGGACGGCCCAGCTCCCTCCCTGGTTCTGAGGGGTTTGTTTGAACAAAGCCTCTGCAACCTCCAGGCACGCCTGGGGAGGGGGCGGGTGGGGGCGGCGCAGCCAACGGAGGGGCCCTGGGGAAGGGGATTAGGCTGTCATCTCGAAACACCCAGACGGCTGGCTTCCACACAGGAAACAACCAGCTCCGCCTTCCAGGCGGCACCGCTCCGGGCAGCCCCTCCCCTCGGCAGCCCTCTCCCCTCGGCAGTCCCCGCCCCTCCGCCCCGCTGGCCCCCAGCTGCTCCCCGCGCCCTCCCCACCTGAGTGCTCACAGCCCCTGGACCCTGGAGCTGTCGCAGCCTGGTCGGGGGCCTCTGCCCAGGGCTGGTTTTAAGGCGACAGGGATGTGGGAGCACCCCCCTGGAGGCCCAGCTGCCCAGACCTGGCATGGGGGCGGTCTGCAGTGGCCAGCCCTGGGCACGTGGTCTGGAGAGGCATCTCCCACCTGAGCAGACTTCCCAACCCTCACCCACCTCCTCAGTGGCACTGACACGGGCTGGGACCCATCTGGAAACTCTGCACTCGTTCAATCTCCACATTTTTCTGTGAGGGAAACTGAGGCACAGCGAGGTAACATGTCCATGGCCCCCCTGGGATTTGAACCAGGGCTGCGGCTTCTCCCAGACCACCAGGATTTTGTCATTTCCTCCTCAACCACCTGTATCACCATCAGAATTTTTTTTTCATTTAAATGACAATGCTTCTCTTACCTAATAAATGTATTTTTAAATTATCTGGATCCTAAATTTAAAAAAAAAAGCAAAACTTTTTTTGCACAGCATCACTTAGCAGAAGTGGAAAGTAATTAATCGAGAAGACAGGCCCAGTTAAAAGCACACTAATGTGCAGTTCTCCGCAGCACTGTCCCCTGTCCAGACGCCAAGGCCTGACCTCTCCCACTGCCGTGGACAGCGGCTGATCTGCAGGCACTGCAGACACTTTGGACATTGCATAGGCAGGAAGACAAAGGCCTCACTGCACAGGGGATAACTTCCCATGTGCTTTGACATTAATTAGTGCTCCATTCATGTCAGCCAAAGTATGTGTGATTGCAAAACCCAGCGGGAGATGAGTCTGGTCTGCTCAGCAGCCCCTACACCTTCCCTTCTTTCCCCCGAAGCTTAGGGAGATGGCGGCGGGCTAGGAGGGCTGCTCAGAGCAGGACATCCGGGTTAGGCTGACCGGGGCCTGCATGGCAGGCAGTGTCCATCTCACAGGTCCAGAGGGGCAGCGGCCTTGGAGCCCCGAGCCCCCGTGCCGGAAGCTTCCCCTGGTGTCCGCCAGGCCCAGGTGAGGGAGGCTGCGGTCGACTGATGTCTATTGCAGCTGGAGTTGGGGGGGGGGGGGCCTGGGGGATAGACCTCAGGAAACTCCTGACTTGGGCCAGAGCAGGCTGACCCCAGAGTCCTCAGCTCACCCCTGCTGGCTTTCGCACCCAGAGCCCAGGAGGAAGCAGAGCTGGATGCAGAGCCCAGTCTGCCAGCCCTGTGGGCTCAGCAGGGGACAGCTGCGCTCCAGCCCTAGGCCCTGCCCCAGGCTGGGGGCAGCCTGCCCGCCCCGGGAAGGGTCTTCCTCGGATCTCCTCTTAGTCACAGGACACCAAGATGCACGTGCTCCCCTGTCCCTCTACCCAGGGTCCAGGAAACACCACCAGGGCCTGGGCAGGCTGCACCCCGCTTTCTGCCAGACGGGGTTCTCTGGGGCGCAGCCGTGGCCCCTGGAGGGCTGGGGGTGGAGGGCTCCAGGGCTTGTCTCTAAGTCACAGGATGGGGCTGGGGGCACAGCCGGGCCACCACTCACTGCCGGGAGTTGCTTTTGTCTCCTTGTTGCTAAAGCACACACTGGGCCGTGGGGTGGCCTGACGATGGGAGTTTGTTGGCTCAGTGCTTTGAGGCTAGAAGTCCAGACTCGAGGCCCCGCCCAGGGGATGCTATCTTCCCAAGGGCTGTGGCGATCTGGGGCCGGCCGCCCGCGGCCCTGGGCCTGGGCTTTCCCGGGCGTGGCAGCTGCGCGGGCTGCCTCTTCCGGCCTCTCGGTTCCGCTGACTTTTAGCCTCTGGCTTCTGTCCCTGTGACTTTCCTTATAAAGTTCTCATCCGCGGGTCCTATTGTGGGGCGGCCACACCCTCAGTGGACAGGGTCTGAGAACAGTTTTCCCGGGGTGCCCCGCTCCCAGCCCCCACAGGGGCCCCATCCCCTCTCACTTCCTCTCCTAAGCAGACGTGGCGGCATGTGGGCTCACCACTCATAACCTCATTATTGAATGCATTTTCTGTGGCTGTGTACCCAACCCAGCCACCTCCAACTCAGTGGCTTCAACATGTCATTTGTGACCTCCGTGCCCGCCGGGCAGGGGCAGCTGCTCAGCCGCTGCTGGGTCTCGCGAGGCTGGCAGGCCACCTTCCTTCTCACGGGCTGTCGGCAGAGTTCAGCACCTTCCCCTCGGCTCCGGGGCCCACGTCAGGCCCCCGCAGCCCCCCAGTCCCCCAGGCATACCTCTTCAAGGCCAGAAGTGGCATCTCTGCCCTCAGGTCCCAGCCCCTCTTTCTCAGGGCCCGTCGGGTTAGAGCAGGACACTGTCCCTTCTGATCAGTGTCAGAGTTAACCAGTTAGGAACCTTAATTCTATGAGCAAACCCCTTCCCCATATCCCTAAGGTGAGGGGTCGGTCACGGTCACAGGCCCCGCGAGCGGGTGGGGCACGCGCGGACACCAGGGAAGCCCCCACAGCCCTGCCCCGTGCTGACCTGGCGGGAAAGGACGGCCATTGCTCTCATCTGTAACAGGCCCATCGGCAGCAAGCCAGCAGATTTCTCAATTAAGGTAGGCTTCTGAACAGGACGTGGGCAGATGGGATGTTTTCCTTCCTTGTTTCGTCACGCAGCTTATCATCTGACAAAGAGACACACAGAGAGAGCCTCACGCTCAAAGCAGGGCCAGGCTCTTTGACTCCGTTTGGTTCTATGAAAACAAAAGGAAAGAAACAGCCGGCAGGACTGCAGGGCACACGTAGGGCTGTGCACCATCCGGTCAGGAAGTGCCGGGATAGGACCCCCCGGTGCCCCGAGCTGGAGGTGAAGGCACCCAATACACGAGTGTCCTGGACCAGACGGGGAGACGCCGCGCCCTCTGCGGAGCTGTGGCAGGAACGGAGGCTGCCTCCCAGAGTCCTCTTGTCAGCTGTGACATGCCTGCCACGGGAGGGGCCCTCCGGCCTTGGGAGGGACCTCTGGCACGTCTCCACCCATCCTCAGGCACGCGGAGCAGGAGGCGCTGTCTGTGGAGAGGCGGGGGTGGTGAGCCCAGAGCTGGACGTGGAGTGCGGAGGCCTGGGGACACCCGGGCGGAGCTGGCCTCCGAGCAGCAGCTTCATGCATCAGAACCTCAGTAGCAAATCAGGATCAGGGAGGGAAGACGGGGTGTGGCAGAAGGCGGGGGACCGAGACAGGCCTCTGTATGCTTTGGAGGGAGTTCCAGCTCCAACGCCAGCTCTGACGCTGGGGCGGAAGAGGTCGCCCCTCCGTGCCTCAGTTTCCTCATTTCTAAAGTTAGGATAAAAGTGCCCACATTTTTATGAGAGTGAAAGATGTGAGATAATGTAAGGGCGGCACAATCTCAGGCACAGAGCAGACGCCCCTCCAGCGGGTACCAGAGTTACTCTTGGTTGGAGGCCGTGGAACCCAGAACTGTCCCAAGAGACACCTCTGCTCGACAGCAGGGCCCAGAAAACTTTGCCGCGTTATTTCTCTGAAGGTCACCTGCAGCAGGCGTCAAAAGAATTCCAACACTCAAACCCAAAGTGCACCAGCCTGCCCCCTTATTTGAATATTAACACCCTTCAGAGGAAGATGTGGGCTTAACTGTGCTGTCTGAAAGCCTCTCTCCCCACGACTCAGGGCTCATGTCCCACCACCTCCTCCAGGAAGTCCTCCACCTTCACCCCTTGACCTCAGCCTTCTAGAGCTTTGCCCTTACCAGCTGTGAACATGTCCTCAAGGACAGATAAAATGCCTCTTTCTTTTTATTCTCAGCACCTTGCAAGGCATCTGGTACATAAAAGAGGCAAGAAAGTACTGTTTTTCAGTTTAAAAAGGAAAAGCTGATTTTCCCCGTCAGCCCTGTTGAGAGACTCAGTCTGGCCGGCAGAGGGCGCAAGAACCACTATGGAGGCCGACGGGGGGAGGATGGGAACTGCACGGGGGCATGGTTCCTGGAAACACGCTGGGCAGGGAACCCATTCATCATGGTCATTTTCCCGCCCGCTCTTTCCCTGCGCCGAGCCCTTGCAGGATTGGTCACTTGGCAGCTGGAAGCGCCCTGTGAACTGTACAGAGCTTGGCCTGCAGACTCAGGGCTTGGGAATCTCCCAGAAAGTCAAGGTCATCAGCTTGTCCATCCCCATTTCAGCATTTGGAGAGGATTTAGACAAACGAGAGGAGACGAGAAAGGGCTGCGCCCAGCAAGAAGCTCCCCTTCCGGCCCAGGCGGGCTGCCCGCCAGGGGTGCCAAGGAGTCTGCTCCGGGTCAGGACAAGCAAAAAAGCCTGGGTTCCCACTAAAGTGAGTGAGTGCCCTGTCCCTGGGGGTGTGCAAGGAGCTATTTCTCCTTTGGTGTCAACTGTAAAGTGGGAGTAAACACTACCTACTCCAGGGATTTTTGTGAAAATTAAATGAAATAATGATTATAAAGCATTCAGCCAAGGATCTGGGCATAATACTAAGTAGCAGGAAAAAAAAGCTAATTGCTGAGAATGCAGACATGGGGGTTGGAACCAACGCAGGTGATTCTGCATTTCTAAGGTCTGAGGACTGAGAAACTAATGGAGGTTATTTTATTTTATTTGGGGGGGGAGGTTTTTATTGAGAATTTTTTTTTTCAGTTTTTAAAGGTAAGGTAACACTTGTGATAAGTACTGAAACTAGACCAGAAATTGACAAGCTATGCCTCATCGGCCAAACTGGGCTCACTGCCTGTTTCTGTAAAAGCCATGATCTGAGCATGGTGTGCACACATTTAAATGGTTGAAAATGTCAAAAGAAGAATATTTTGCTATGTGAAAATTACACAAAATTCCAGTTTTAGTGTCCATTAATAAAGCTTTATTGGAACACAGTCAAACCCACTCATTTGCATAACACGCATTCCACGCTGCGATGGTGGAACCGAGAGGCTGCAGGGTGCTTGAGGCCTAAAGTGTTCAGGACAGACCCCTGCTGACCGTGGGAACTGGCAAGGAGAAGGAGCCCCCAGCTCACGCCTCCTGTTTTTCCCTTTGGGGAACAGAATGGACCTGCCCGAGCAGGGCCAGGACCTGGAAGCCAGGGGGCCTGGCTCCTGCCCGAGCTCCCTGCGTGTTCTGCAGGATATCTGGCCTCTGGGTCTGTTCCCGGCACCCAGGGCGAGGCCAAGGCCACGAGGGGATCCAGGTGTGATATGGTGGAAAAATGGGGCAGCCCGAGAAAGACTCTAGTATGTGGAATGGACGGGGGCTCTGGGGTCTGCCCAGGCCGGAGGTGACAGAGGCCTGCTTTCGGGGCGCTGGGCTGGCTGTAGTCTCGCTGTCCCCTCCAGGCCCTAGAGTCCTGCTTGTAAAGTAAGCAGCATGCTAGTGGGTCTGCAGTGTCCCGACGCCTGTAGGCCCCGTGAGACATGCTACAGGGGGTCAGTGCCCCTGCCCACACCTGCTCCCCCCCACCACAGGAGAGGACAGGACGCAGCCGCCGTGCTGTTGGGGCTTATCGGGGGAGGCGATGTGTGGCCAGGAGGCGGCGGCCTGTGTAGGGCTAACCCGGCTGAGGTATGCAGGGCTGGCCACAGGAGACCCCTGGCCACTGCAGAGGCTTCTGAGGGCAGTCACCGAATAACTGGAAGGCCGGACGACAGCACTGGCCTCCTAGTAAAAGCCCTTCCCTTCAGTCGTAGGGGGAGAGCTGTGGCTTGGCTGTCCTTCTGATGAAAAGAAACAGGGAGAGAAAGGCAACAGAAGGAAGGAGGAAAGGAGAGTAAAGGAAAAACAGCAGAAAGGCAGAGGAAGAGGACAGGGATGGAAGGGAAGAGGAAAGAAAGGAAAGCAGAGAAAGAAGGAAAAAAAAAAAAAAAACTAAAGAAAACGGCGGCTGCGGATTTGGAGGGCACTGGGGCAAGCTTCCGGCCTGAGTGAGCCGTCCGGCCGTGGCTGAGGCTCCCGCGTTGCCCCCGCGGGTGGAGCGGCTCCTGGGCCCCGACAGCGCGGCACTGCCGCCGGCGGAGAGTCAAGCCTGGGAAGAAGCCCTGGTGCCAGTAGCGGCCGCAGGAGCGCCGAGGGCCCGCGCGACCCCACGGACCGGGCAGCGCCAGGCCCTCACTGTCCTCGGAGGCGCCGGGCGGTTCCGAGGCCGGGCCGGGCTCCCCGGGCAGACGCGCGCGCCAGCAGGAGACAAAGCCCCGCCGTCCGGCCCAGTACATTTTCGAAGGGTCCCTGCGCGCCCCCCGGGTGGGCGCCCTGCAGTGGCTCCTAAGCCCGCCGCGAGGGAGGCCATAACCGAGCGTCTCTCCCAGAGCACGCCCGCCGCGCCCAGCAACTCCGGGCCCCACGCCGCGGTGTCCCACCAAGCCAGGACACCCGGCCGCCCAGACTTCCCCGCCCGGTGAGGCCTCCGTGGCGCGGTACGACCGGACTTTGAGTCGCTGCGCCCGAGCGGGTCTCAGAGACCCAGACACGGCGGGGCCCGGGGATGTGCGCTGTGTCCAGGAGGTAGCCTCTGGTATCTGGGTGGGCCGCGGACCCGGTCCCCGCAGGGGCGCGGGGACGTTATTACCCATCTCTCCATCTATTTAAGCTCGCACTTGCAAAGAAACCCACAAATTAAAAAACAAAACAAAACAAACCCACAAAACAAAAATGAAGTAACCAAATCCAGAGGAACAAATCTGTCAATTACTTGAAGAGGGAGAAAACGAAGGAGAGGGAAGGATGTGTTTAAAGGCACTGTCACCCAAAACGCGATTTGACCCAGAAGCTCAAAAGGTTTGAAACGGTTCAAAACGAAAGTCCGCACTCGCCCGAAACAAATGAGCCAGGAACAGGCCGGGCCCCGGACACGCCTTCTCCACGGTGCGTGGCCCCTTGGCACCCGACCACTGTGTGAGCCCCCCACTCCCCGCAGCCCTCACACCGCACGCCCCGTACGTCCTGGCGGGGAAAGATGATTTCCAGGTTTTCCTAAAGGAACGCTGCGTAGAGACCCGTTTCTCTAACGGGCTATGGCCCAGCGGGGAACGGGCATTTGTATGACCCCGAGACTCGTGTTCCGAGGACAGGACGGGCGTCGCCAGCCCCGGATCCGGACATCAGGGGAAAACGCCAGGCGCGTGCGAGGAGGGAAGGTCCCGGCCCGCCTGTGCCGCGCGGACACCTGCGCTGGGAGCCGCGCGCCCCGGAGGAGGGTGCAGGGAAGCGAGCGCAACCGACGGCGCCACGGAAGAGAAGCCAGGAGCGAGGGCATCGCGCTTCTTCCCGGGCGCTGCGGGACGCTTCAGCCGCGTGCGCGGGGAGAGGCGGAGCGCAGGCGTGGGGGGCCCGGGAGGTGCCGTGCGCGGCCAGGCACGGGAACCGGCGAGGTGGGGTGCCGCGCGGCCCGGGCCCGCTGGCCCCTCGTGGCTCAGTTTCCCCCTCTGTCAAACGGGGAAGGGTGTAGGGCCTCCTGTAGGCGGCCGCTCCGCGCGGCTCTAACCCGAGGTGAGCTGAGCGTTCTAGAGAAAACTGCCCTTCCCTCCTCGCCCTCAACTTCGTTTGTCCGCGTAAAATACAGGATCCGGGAGCATCTTTGAAAACTCGCTAGCAACTGGGAAAAGAAATGCAAAGAAACGGTCGGAGGTCGGTGGGCGGCTGGAAGGACAGCTCGGCCCAGCCCTGGGTCCTGAACCCTGGAAGTCCGGGAAATAACGAAGCGCCGATCCTAGCCCCGGACACAGGCAGGGTGTGCGCCCTTCCCGCCTCGGCGCGCGCGTCTGCAGCGTTCGCGCCACCACCGTCCTCCCCGCCGGCAGCGCCCGGGAAGCCAGTCTCCGAGGCGCTCGGGCGAGGGGGAGGGCCTGGCCGGAGGAGGGGGTCGAGGCGGGCGGGGGTGTGGAACCCGCGTCTCCGCTCAGCCGGGGAGGGTGACCGCCCTCCGCCTCGGGCTGTGCGCTCCGCGGGCAGGGCAGGTGCGGAGAAGGGCCGGCCCCGCGCCCCCAGCGCCCCCGCCCAGCACCTCCTGGCGAGGGGCGGCGCCGAGGACCCCTCCCCACGCTGCCCCCAGCCCCGCCTTCGCACCGCGGCCAGGCGGAGGGCGCTGAGGTCACCTTTTCCACTGCTCGCCGCGAGCCGACGCCTTCCGGGATTTTCGCGGCGGCGGCGCGGGAGGCCCCGGGCCGGTCTCGGGCGTCGGGCAGGAAGGCTCGGTGGGGGCTTCAAGGGCCGGCGGGACAGAGGCCCGAGGGCTTCGGTTCCCGCCTCGGCGCCCTCTCCTCTTGGGGGCCTCCCTTCTCCCGGCGTCGGCGGCCCCCACGGGAGGGAGGGGTACGGGAACCCGCCGTCAACCCTCCCGCCGCCGAGGCTGACTCCCGAGGCGAGGACTCGCCGCTGCTTGTGTTTTTCGTCTAAAAGGGGTTTTTCTCCGGGTTCGCTTCGGCCCGACCGCATGCGGGGTCCGAGCATAGGCCGCCCGCCAAGGGGGTCTGAAGGGGCACGAGGGCACGTGGGCCGGACACGGCCTCGGAATGCGCTTTCACCCGCGGAGGGCATTTCCTCACAGCCCTCACCCCGGCGACCCCAGCCCCGCCCCGCCCGCTGCCGCCGGTCTCGGCCTGGGGCTGCCGGGACCTGGGCAGGCGAGGGGTGGGGGGGATGGCAGGGGACCGTGTCCAGGGAGCTGGCCGGGACCGACTCTGCAACCTCGGTCTGGGATCGGGGTGTGGCCTGCTCTAGTTTCCTGAAGATCTACAGGGGCTGCCTCCCACCCTGAGCACGATGACAACCCCCCCACACTCAGGGATCCTCAGGCCTCTGCCCTGGGATGGAGAAAGAATCTCGAGGACTGAGGCGCCATGGCGCAGAGATGGTTGAAAGCCGGGCTGGCTTTTGCTGGGGGCCACTTAAGCGCAGCTGGGGAACACTCAGCCAAGCAAAGAGAAGGAGGAGGCCAGCAGGCCCTAACTGGGGGTGCAGGGAGGGGGAGGGTGGAGGCCAGGAAGCAGGCCCGGATATGCAGAGGGCAAGAGAAAGCATGGAGTCCATCCCCACTCGCTGTCCTCCCTGGACAAAATCCCTTCTTCCTATTGGGCCTCAGTTTTCCCATCTGAGAAAGGGATCAGTTGGTCTAGGTGATGGACAAGCACCCTTTCAGGAAGGGGTTCTCTGAGCCTAGGAGTAAAAAGAGGCCCCAGCTGGTCTGCCCAGACCTCCAGGAGGCACAGTTGTCTCCATTTGCCAGTCAGAGGCTGGGGTGACTGCTGGGCTGACCCTGTGGGCACGGCCCCACCCGCTCCATCTCCCGCTACCGGGCCTGGTCTCAGTGGGCCCCTGCAGCATCCCTCTCCAAAGAGCCATTTCAACTCAGGGAACCAGGCCCTGTGACGTCTGAAGCAACTGAAGGCCATTGGGACTGCCTGCCTTCAGTCCTGCTGACTCTGAGGGTAGGGAAAGGGGCAGCCCCAGGCACTGGATGCGGTGGGCTCTACCACTTGGGAGTGGGCAGCTGGGCCCTCAGGCTTGAGTCTTGCCGGAGCCCCTGGAAGACATTTCCTCCCATGGGCTGTGCCCGTGTCCCCTGCCCCACCCCTATGGACAAAAGGTCTCGGCTCTCTCCTAGACCACAGGCCAGCCTCAGGCCCCACAGTGGAGCCACACAAACTCCATCAGCTTGGGGAGGGGCAGAGCAGTGGATGTGCTAAACCCCATTTCCCAGAGGTGAAGACTGAGGCCTGGGCAGAATTCCCTAAGAAAGCGAGGTGTGCACAGGCACTGTGGAAGGGGCTGGGGGCTGGGGGATTGGACTCCTGACAGGAGGGGCAGGGTAGCCCCCTCCCACCATCTTAGGTGTCCTCACAGCCTCCCTGGAGCCAAGTGCCTTTACTGTCTCAAGACAGGGAGGAGCCTGAGGTCCAGAAAGGATCACTGGCTTGCCCCAGGAGTGGCAGGGCCAGAGATAAAACTAGGCAGAGTGTTCAGCTTGGGGGGTCCTTCTCCTGAGGACTGGGGCTCATCGTGATGACCCAATGAAGAGAAGGGGCCCAAGAAGGCACGGCCAGCTTCCTCAGTCACGCTGGGGACTTGGAGGCAGAGCGACCGAGTCACCCTGGAGTTCGGTCCCCGGATCCCCTCCCCAGCGCTGCCCACCATCCTCTTTCTCTGATGCGCCAAGGCTCTCAAAAGCCAAAGCTGCCGTCTTTCTCCTTGCATGTCTTCCTCTAATGAGGGGAACTCAGTCTCAGCTCACAGCATTCGGCACCCACAGATCACCCCACAACTGAAGCAAATGCCAGTTGGAGAAAATTTTGCTTTCAGGGCCGCTGGAGGAGGAATGAGGGCATGCACGGTAAAGTGAGGCAGGGGCGTGCTGGTGGCGTCGCAGCTCTGCCACAAGGCTTCCCTGCAGGTCCTCTGGCCCTGTGAGCAGCCCCCTCTTCCTCGCCAGGCTGCCGGGCCTTTGCGTCCGCTCCCCGCCCAGCCCCCTCGCCTTCCTGGCTGTCCCCTCTCTTTACCGCGCCCACCTTCCTGTCTGGCTCCCCCTCCCCCCGCCTCTGGGGCCCTGGGTCGAATTCGGCCCCTCTCCTGCCCTCCCGCGCGCCGCGGCGGCCCCGGGACCGCAGAGTTCCTGTGGTGTATCTCTGCGTGACCCTCGCCGTTCCTCTGGCCGCGTCGCTCACCTCTCTCGCGGTCCCTCTCTCGCTTCGGGGGCTCCGTCTCCCGAGCTCTCCGGGTCTCTCCGGGCGGCATTCAGCGGCCTGCCCCCTTTCGCGCGCCCGCGCCCCCTCCTGCCTGCGTGGGTTGCCTGCGCTCCGCTCGCTCCGGCTCTCCGGGTCTCGGTCTGCCTGTCCCCCTCGCGCGCGGGCTCCCGCCACTCCCTCCCTTCCTCCCTCCCTCCGGGCTCGGGCCTTTCCGACCCCGGCGGCGCGGGGCGGGGCGGGCCGGGCGGGGCGGGGCGGTGACGCGGGCCGGGCCGGGCAAGAGGCGCGGCGGCGCGGGCGGGGGCGCAGTCCGGGGTCCGACCGGCCGAGCCCTGCTCGCGCCCCGCCCGCGCGCCCTGCGCCTCCGCCCGGCCGCGGGGAGGGGGCATGAGCCGGCGCCCGCCCGCGGCCCGGAGCTGCGGGCCGGCCTAGAGCACCAAGCGGGCCCCGCCGCTGCCGCCGAGCCCGACCCGCCGCCGCGGGGCGCCGCGATGCAGAGGCCGGGGGAGCTGGGCGCCGCGCGCTACGGCCCGGCCGAGGGTTGCGCCGACCACCGGCCGCACCGTTACCGCAGCTTCATGATCGAGGAGATCCTCACCGAGCCGCCGGGACCCAAGGGCGCCGCGCCCGCCGCTGCTGCCGCCGCCGCTGCGGGCGAGCTGCTGAAGTTCGGCGTGCAGGCGCTGCTGGCCGCGCGGCCCTTCCACAGCCACCTGGGTACGTGCGGCCCGCCGAGGGCGCCGGGGGCGGGGGTGCAGGGAGGGAGCGAACTGCGCCCTCCGAGGGCCGCGGGAGCCCAGGGTACCGGCGCCGCCTCCCGGGCGCAGCTCTGGGCGCGCCTACCGGACCTGGCTCTCCACGCGCTCCCACCGGGAAGCGCAGGGCGCAGTGGCCTGGCGGCGCCCGCAGCAGTGCCCGCGGGCCGGGTGGGCAGAGCTTCCGCTGCGCTCCCTCCCTCCAGTGCAGCCCGCCCGAGGGCCCCAAACGCGCGGGGGGTCCGCGTTCAGGGACCCGAGCCGGCCGTCCGCATCCAAGGCGTAGGGCCGACTCCCCAACTCCGGGTCTCGCCTTCGTCCGGGCTGCAGCCGGCGACCACTGCCCGCACAAAGTGACCTCCGGCCGCGGACGCCAGGGCCTCCGCGGGAGGAATGGCCGAGAGGGGACATGGCTGCCCCAGCTCGGGAAGCGGGACCTGGGGGAGAGAGGCCCCTCTCCAGGCGCTGGGGCTTGACGCCGATCCGCGCTGGCCCGGTGCGCCGCAGCACGCGCCAGCCTGGGCCTGGCCGGGCACAGGAGGCCTGGCGTGGGAGCCCCTCCTTCCCGGCCTTTCCGCTTCCAGGTCGGTAGGGCCTCGGCGAAGCAATCGTCTGCTCAGCCCTTTTCTTCCTCTGCTCCTTCTCCTCCTTGCTTGGCCCTGCCAGACCTGCCCCCCCACCCCACCCCGTGCCATCTCTGACGAGCTCCTTCTGCCCGTGGACCCCCGGTCTCTCCACCTTCCCGCTGGCCTCCCTTGGCCTCTCTCTCCCGGGTCCGCTTGCCTCCCACCTCCCACCTCCCCACCAAGGGTCCCTTCTCTCCCCGCAGCCCTCCCTTCTGCCTCTCCCCACAGCTGCCGGCCCATTCTGCTGCCTCTGACCACCCGGCGAGAGGCCTGTCCGGGAAGGGACGCTGTAGAGGCCCCCAGGCCTACAGCCGCCTCTGCCCCGCTCCCTGAGCCAGAGCTGAGCCCAAGCGGCTTGTTGCTTCTGTGTCCAGCTGGGCCGCAGCCTCTTGAGTCGTCTTTCACCGCCAGCTACCTCGATTGCTAATAATTCGTTTGAAGCGGGCAAAAATATATGTATCATGTTAGGACTAAAGAAAATGGAGCGATTTTCACGGGGTTGAGTCTGAACAGAGAAAAAAGCCCAACGACAATTTCCCGAATCGTGGGGTGCTTTGGCAAACATGCCCACCTCCACCCCTGCCGAGGGCCTGGCTGCCGGACACAGGAGCGCCGGCGCCCGTGATAGCGGCAATGCCGATTTGGGTGAGGCAAACGCGTCCTCTTTCCAACTTGCCTTTGGCCTTGGTTTCCCTTTTCTACGAAAGACACGCTCGGCGCTTTTCCCCGTTACAAACCTGTTTACTGAGGACCCCAAAAGCTCAGAGGTGGCTGGGACCCGGAAGCCCAGGGCAGAGGCTGGTTGGCGGCGTTGCCCACCCCAGACTCCGGGACCCCCGCGGGAGAAGGGTGGTCTGTCCTCCGTTACACCCAGCGGCGGGGGGGTGGGCGGGCGCCAGGTGCCCCGAGGCAGGGGAGCGCGGCGCCCACCCAGGAGCTCGACTCACCCGGCTCTCCGCCCGCCCCCGCAGCCGTGCTGAAGGCAGAGCCAGCTGCCGTGTTCAAGTTCCCGCTGGCGCCGCTCGGCTGCTCCGGGCTGGGGTCCGCGCTGCTGGCCGCGGGGCCTGGGCTGCCCGGCGCGGGGGGCGCGCCGCACCTGCCTCTGGAGCTGCAGCTCCGCGGGAAGCTGGAGGCACCGGGCCCGGGGGAGCCCAGCACCAAGGCCAAGAAGGGGCGCCGGAGCCGCACCGTGTTTACCGAACTGCAGCTGATGGGCCTGGAGAAACGCTTTGAGAAGCAGAAATACCTCTCCACGCCGGACAGGTAGCGGCGCGCGGGCGGGGGCTGAGCCTGGAGGGAGCGGGTGGTGGGAGGGGCGCGGTCTGCGGGCTGAGGCTGCGCCCCGCTCTCTCCTAGAATAGATCTCGCCGAGTCCCTGGGCCTGAGCCAGTTGCAGGTGAAGACTTGGTACCAGAATCGGAGGATGAAGTGGAAGAAAATAGTGAGTGTGTCCTGGGAGTGCGCGCCCCTCGGTCTCCCAGCAAGTCACCGCGCCCCGGAGCCCACCCTCCCTCCCTCCTCCCGGCCTTGGCCAGGCTCTCCTGATCGCCTCGGTGCTTGGTGCCCTAGGGGAGCCTCCGGGTCTTTCCGGCTGCCCTAGCGCAGCTGCAGCCGCGGGCCTCCTGGACTCCCTAGCAGGGTTGGTGCCGGCCTCTCCCTGGCGCGCCCTGACAGATGGCTGCCGTTTCCCTGGGGTCCAGCAGGCCCAGCCCCGACGCGGGGCGCACGGGGCGGGGTTCTGGGGTCCACCGTGGTGACGACCGCCCCGCGCAGGTGCTGCAGGGCGGCGGCCTCGAGTCCCCCACCAAGCCCAAGGGGCGGCCCAAGAAGAACTCCATTCCCACGAGCGAGCAGCTCACGGAGCAGGAGCGCGCCAAGGAGGCCGAGACGCCGGTTGAAGCGCCGGGCGAGCCCACGGGCGGGAGCCGCGAGGACTGAGCGCGCAGCCGGCCGGCCGGGAGTCCCCGCGCCACCCTCGGCCTCTTCTGCCTTCGGGAGGCCGCGAGCCCGCCCTTCCGGCCCGCATCGTTTGTTCTTTAAAAGTTTTATTATTACTGGGAATGCGGACAATTAGGGGCCAAACAAGGAAGGAGACCAGACCCTGAAGCCAAGCGCAGGCCCCAGCGAGTTCCTGAGCCCCGGCCTGGGAGCCCACGCCCACGGCACAAGGCCCGCTGCGACTCCCGGGCAGCCGGCGGCTCTCCACGCGTGTTCACGCCCCGCTCCTCGCCCTCACCCCCACTCCTCCTCGGGCCAGTCGCGGTGACACGGCCTCTCCTGCGCGCCCGGGATCCTGTGGCCTGCCAGAGGCCACTGCGGTCCTAGACGGCGCCAGAGGCAGCCCAGCCGCTTAGCCCCAGCGCTGAGGCCTTGACTCACCGGAGCCCCCTACCCCCCTCTTGCGAAGGCGGTGACTTTTTTCCAATAAAATATTTTATGACACAGCGGGAATTGGTGAGAAAACTTCTGGATCCTCGGGCAGGAGCCGGGGAGGGGACCGAGGTAAGAGGGGCGGCTGGGGGCAGCGTTTGGAGCATCCTGTACCCACAAGACTGAACCGCTCCCTTCCTCGTCCAGGGCGCTGCGAGCCGCAGCAGTTTGGGCTGCCCCGGGGTCGCTGCAGGGCACGGGAGGCCAAGCACTGGTCCTGGGCAGTAGCTCCCAGTGTCGCCTGGGCTGAAAAGTGCCTCCTCGTGGAGGGTCTGTTCCCCGGGCCTGGAAGCACCAGCCTTGAGGAGGCAGCCGGGGGACCGAGGACAGGAAGCGGAGGCCCACCAGAGCGGTGCTTCTTATGCGGGGAAGTTGTTATGCTTTTGCTGGATGCAAGCGCCGGAGGGCTGCCATAGCCCAAGGCTCACGCTGAGAGTGGGACGCTGCCTTGAAGGCCGTGGCTTGCTGCGGGAACCGCGGGCACCCCTTCCTCCCCGCCCAACCCTGGCTGCTTCTCTCCAGTCCAGGCTGGGCTCGAGCTTGTCTGGGTACCTGTCTTTGTCCTTGAAATAGGACGATGAACGGAGTCTGGGGATGGAAATGTGACCATTTTGCTGGTTAAAGCTCAGGGAGGGAAGACAAGCTGGCCATGTACATTTCCAAGCAGAACCATGATTTGAAACCAGGAGGGAAGGAATCCAAAACACCCATACTCAGAGGCAGTTTTGCGTTTCAGATTGTGAAAAGGACCCGTTACTGCCTCCATCTGCCCCTGTGGAGATGTGGGCATGCTGTTCAAATTGTGGGTTAATTGCCCCTTCCCAGAAGCCTGCTCTTGGGCTTCCGGGGTTCTCATCTCTGACCTTATTTTAAGGCTGGATGTTAGGGAGAGGGCACTTTCTGGGGGCAGCAGAGGATTCTCAGCGCCTCCCAGCTCTGCCAGGCTTCTGAGAAAACAGTTGCCATCTTGCTCTTATTATAATCTTGCAAATAACTCCTAAGCCTCTTGCCTGCCAGTGTCCCCCGAGGGCACCCAAGAAAACCTGCGAGGCTGCCCTGGAAGGAATGGATCATCGGGCATGACCGCAGCACCCTGGTTCCTTCCCGCCCTTGAGTGACCGTGATGACCTCAGCCTAGCCTCCTATAACCTCCCTCACGGGGTTCCCATTAGCCGGAGGACACACACGTGGTGTTGGATCTCCCCACTTTGTAGGTGAGCAGTGCCAAGTTCCAGGAAGTTCTATGGCTTGTCCAGGTCTCAGGGCTGGGCTGGCCCTGCAGCCGCAGGCCCTCTGTCACCTACAGCTTGGTGTCAGAGGCAGGAGGGCAGAACCAAGCCTGGACAATGGAGGGGGGCTGGGAGGGGCGCTCTAACCTACAGTTGGTCACGGTGTCTGTGGGGTCCTCAGGTTTCACTAAATCTGAAGAATGGGGACCTTGGGCAAATTCCTCTGAGATTCCCCAGCATTTCCCCAAGGCAGCCCCTTTCGGAGTCCACCACAGTGGACCTGGAGCAACCCCAGGGGAGGCCCCAGCACAAGTGGAGGGAGGGACTTGCATTTTCAGTGTCAGAGCCCCAGCACCCCAGTATTGCCACGAGTCCAGCCCCCTCCAGGCCCAGCTGGGAAGCCCGAGGAGGGGAATCCTGCTGCGAGGTCAGCAGCCGGTCAGCAGAGGAGCTGGGCCTCTCCCTCGGGGTCCAGATTCCCGCCGGCCGGGTGGGGGGTGGAGCCGTGGTCACTGGTCCCGCCGGGAGAGGGACGGGCCTAACCCTCCAGACCGGGGACCAGGAAAGGGCTGCGCCTGGCGAGGCCGCTCAAGCATCCTTGTTTGGGGGCCTCCCTGCGAGGCGCGCCGAGAGCTCTGGCGGCTCCTGGGAAGCTGGGCGCAGAGGCGAAGGATGTGCCGCGGGCTCTGGACGCCTGGGGGCTGCGGCCGGGAGCCGGACTCTGGGTACTGGCCCCAGGAGAGCGGGTCCAGCTGATGGGACCCTGGGCTCCTCTCTGGCCGGCAGCAACCCCGGACTCTGCTCGAAAGCCAGGGTCGAGAAGGCGGCTTGGGGCAGCGAAAGGGCCCCTCCCAGCCCACCCTCAGCCCGCCGCCAAGTCTCTGGCCTACCCCATGGTTCTGGTAAAGGAAACGCAGAAACCGCGCGGGCCGCGGAGAGCGGGACTGCGCTTCCTGGAGCCCTGGGGGCCGGCAGGGGCAGTGCCGGCTGGGGCAGCCCGCGGGAGGGGCTGGGGTGCGCAGAGGGGCCCGCGGGCTTGCGCTTGGGGGTCGGGGTTGTGTGGCGGCCCCTGGCTGTGCGCGTCCCGCAGAGACGGCCCCCGACGTGTCCGCCTGGACCCTTCCGACGGGCAGGCGGGAGCGGCCTGCAGGCCCCAGAGGGCCTGGGCACTGGCCTGGAGGTAGGGCGTGGGAGCGCAGCCCGGCGCCCTGTGTCCGTTATTGGAGGTGGCCTGGGCAGGAATGGGGACCTGGGAGGGAGCGGGGAGAAATGGCTAGGGGGTTCCCCAGCCCCCTTTGCCCTTGCCCGGGAGGACGCCCACCCCCGACTGAGGGGACATCACCTGACTCTGCGATGTGGAGCAAGTCCTCGCGGGCAGATGGAGGGAAAGCGCCGTGGCGGGAAGCTGCGAGGGCTGAGCTGCGGCAGCGGCAGCGAGGCCAGGCTGAGGACTCAGTGGGCGTTTGGGAAGAGCCCCAGGGCCCCACGCAAGCTCCACGGATACCTCTGGCGCCACCGGGACCCGTCACGGGGCTCAGCCCAGAGCCGAACACCCAATCCCCTCCCCAGCCCACTCACTTTTGAAAAAGCAAAGGCTGATCTGGGTTACTTCCTTTTCCTGCCCTGGATTCTCCTGGAAGTTCACTGGTGTGACTCTTAAGGTAGAAGAAAAGAAATGGTGGGAGGGGCGGGGCAGGGGTAGTCTGGGGGTTTGTGCTTTTCTGGAACTGGAGGGTAAGTCGAAGCTGGAACCAGGCCGACTAGAGGGGTGGCACAGGGACCCAACCCCCAGCCCCTCAACCCCTGCAGGAGCACCAGTGCCCTGGGCACCTCCACAGAGCTCAAGGGACTAAGGAGAAGCCAGGAACAAAGATAACAAAGGAGACGTCACCTCCTCCACTTTGGTTGTCGCACCACCTGATTTCATTCTTAAATGCTGCCTGATTTCATTTCTACACACGCTGATTGCATTTCTACACTCTAGGACTCCCTACCCCAGAAGTGATACTACTTGAAGGAACATCCCCTGATCCCACTTTGGGTTCCCCCGTTCCAAAGAGAGATAGAAAGATCAGCTGGTTTGGGGGACCTCTGCCCCCAAGGCTTCCTCCAGTCCTGGTTTCTCAGGGGACGCAGCTGGAGTGAAAGACGGCCATGGCTGCTCCGCCCTCCAGCTGGATCTGGGCTCCACCCATCCAAGTTGAAGGACCTTCTGAAGGTCTCAAGCGCTGTTCCTCACGCCCCCTCCCACCAGTTGTTAATGAGGCTAGGACTCTCCCAGTGGGGGAGACAGTGGCAGAAAGGGGACAACGCAGCAGGTCCAATGGGTGGGGCCCTGGGCCAAGGTCCCGCCTGCAGGGGAGGCGGGTACCCCTCTGTCCTCAGCTAGGGCCTGATGGGCCTCGCCAGCCCCGCCCACCTGGTCTGCGGAGACAACTTCAAACGCTCCCTTTGTCCTATTCAAACAATAACATCACCATATTTCCTCAATTTGAAGTCAACATCTTGTGACAGTGTGGGGCAGTGGACCGTCCTAGGTGCTTGGGTTCCAGGTGGGCAGGGCGACGGGAGGATGCCACTGTCCCCATGGCAGGTGTACCGCTGTGGGGGCCATTGGGAGGGGCCCAGCTGGCCAGGGCGGCCCCTCGCCTCTCAGGCACCAACCAGCAGCAGGAAGGAGCTGGGACCCGTTTGGTGAGATGGAGATAGTGGCAGCCCCAAGGCCCGCGGGGTGCGGGAAGACACTGGGAGTAGGGGGTGTGCCCTGAAGAAGCGTGGAGCCCCTCAGCAGCTAGGCCCAGGTGGATGCTTGGGGCTGGGAACCCGGCAGGATTGCCAATTGGAGAGGTGGCTCGACTCTCTGACCGTGGAGAAGTCTTAGGAACAATCCAGCCAACTTATTTCCTCAATACTTACCTTTATTTGTTCCCTTGATGGTGATCTGGCATAAAATTATACGTTCTAATAAGTTTAAAGGAGCTCCTATAAGCATAAAATTACTATGTAACAGCACTGGGTCATGGTCGAATTGGCAACTTTTTTTTTTAGTGGTACAGGAAATAATGGTGTGTCTGACAATAGCCGGGGGATTCTCTGACATGTGTCAAGCGTGTGGAGCCAGTGCATTCTTTTAACACGCATTTACTGAGTGGGCAGGCGTTTGGAGCTCTGGCACTCAGTTACCTGTTGATCAGGTGACAGCTCAGGAAGTCTGGTGCTCCCATTTCCAATTTGGACAATTAGAGAATTGGGGAAAGGTGAAGTTCAGCGATGGGAGGTGACTTGCCCAGAGCGCTTAGCTATTAGCGCAGAATTTGGACCTGAATCCAGTCCTGAGGGTCTCCACCTCCCCTTGCCTAGGGGTCCCGAGGCTCACACCGGGGAGCCCCAGACAGAAAGTGCAGTCGAGTCAAGGCCTTAGGGTGGCAGCAGCTTCTGCCCACACGAATGAGCCGCTCACGATTTATTCATGCCTCGGCGTGCGGGGCTCTGTGCGGGCATCGGGCGTGAGGCCTCTGACCGAGGAGCTTGCACTGGGGGCGCGGGCAGCGGGAAGTAGAGGTGATGAGCGCTGAAAAGCCACAATTAAATCCGCAAGACGATTTCAAGGGTGCTTAAACGCCACGTAGAAAATAAAGGAGATGCCAGACAGTGCGTGGGGCTTGGGGACTTGGGGTGGTCAGGGGGGTCTCTCAGGAGTTGAATCCCCAACTGAGTCCTGGACTGACTCCCGATCCTGGGGCAGCTGAGAGCTCGGCTTCGCTGGCGCGAGAGGGCGCGAGAAGGGAGAAGAACAAGCGTGGGGAGGTGGCGCGTCCAGCCCAGTGCCGCCGCGGCGGCGTCTGGTTCCCGCCCCGGGCACCGCCGGTCCCCGCCCCGACGGCCCCGGCGCGCGCGGCCGCCCGAGCCCCGAGGCACCTCCGCCTCCACCAAGCAATTTGCTTTTTTTTTTTTTCATAAGGATGCAATTTTCTGCATGCTTTAAAGACATTAGAAGGGCGTTTGACTGACGCGCCATGCGAAATGCATTAGCGGGGCTCGCGGCCCTGCGCGCGGAGGCGGCGCCTGGGGGGGCAAGGGGGCGGGGAAGAGGCAGGTGGAGGCGGGGGCGGCCCCGGGGCTTCCGGGCCGCGCGTACCAGCCTGGGGGGGAGGGGCCACGTAGGAGGGAGAGCGGGACCAGCGGGCGTCCGGAGAGAGGAAGGTGGGTGGGAGGGGGGCACTCCCTCCGTCTCCAGGGGACTCAGGCACACCGAGCTCCCGAGACCACTGGTGACCTTTAGCACGGAGCTATGTTCATTGTTCCGGAGAAAGTTAGGGGGGTCGAAATAGAAAGCGATCGGAAATGCCTTTGCCCTGTGGCTTCTTTGGCTGGCTCAAGCGAACGCCCTCCCTCCTGGGGCACCCCGCACGCCCGTCGGCCAGCCTGCGGTGTCCGTCTCCGTGCGCTCCCGCGGCCCGCGTCCTGCCCTCGGTCAGGTCTGGGCCGCCACATCATTTCCTCCAGGAGGCCTCTGGCGGCCCTGCTCGGGGCTCTCCAGCACTCACCACCGCCGCCGCGGTGCGTTGGATGGAAGTCTGTCCCCCCTGAGCCCAGGGCCCGGCCCTTTCCGCCGCCACCCCGGCGCCTGGCCAGCGAGCACCAGCCCGCGCAGCTGCCCCCTCCCCGCCCGGAGTTCTCCTACGCTCGGGACGCCCGCTGGGCCGCCACAGGCCGGGCGTCGGCCCTCTCCCGCTCGTGCCGGGATGTGTGCCCAGCGCAGATATCCACAAACTCCCGGAGCCAGGAGGGCGCCGACCTGGGTGGGCTGCTTTCCCTTCCCAGGGCCCTGGCATGCTGCCGCTGCTCGCCCCGGGTGGCGCCCTGCGGGACTCCCGGACCCCAGCGCGCCGGCCACCACCCTGGGCGCGCAGGGCAGGGAGCCGACCCTGCCCGTACCCCCGCATGGATGCCTCCCTGACGCTCTGGGAGGGAGACCACCAGGTCCATTTCTCAGACCAGGAGACTGAGGCTCAGAAAAGGGGGGGCGGTACTTGCTCAAGTTTAAACAACTGGGGTGTCAGTTCAGGCAGAGCAACTCCCTGGGCTCCCTCTACGCGCTCAGCCAGGAGGAAGCCCAGAGAAAGCCCAGGAGGATGTGGGCGCCTGGGGAGGGGTGCAGGCTCCAAGCCCTGCTGACCTCGCCTGGTCAGCTGTGTGACCCTGCCTGCCTTACCTCGCTTCTCTGCTTCAGCTTCCCCTTCTAAGACAGGGAACAATAAAATCTCCCAGTATTGTTAAAGTGCCAGCTGCATAGCTGGTGGGATTTCCTCACAGGGGGCCTCCGAGTCAGCACAGATTGTTTTATGCAGCACCCAAGGAGCTGGTGGAGGGCCGTGGAGTGGAGTTCCCCCCAAGCTGAGGAGCCCCCGGGGCCTCTGGCATGCGGCTGCTCTCTGCTTGCAGGCTGCCTGGTTGAGGGCTGGGAAGGAGAGAGCCCGGGCTTAAGGTGGAATCAGGGCAGGAGACCCCTGCGCATGGGCAGCCCCGCCCGCAGCCTCTCACCCCCATTGCCACACCTGTCATGGTCTGCAGTCCTTCCGGGGGGGGGGGCCTATTTTTCTGGATATCTGACTCTCTGGCTTGTCAGCTCTGGGAGGCCCGAGACCCTCCCTGTCCTGCCCCACCACACCCACTCCCAGGTTCTGGGGCAGGGCTGAGACATACATGCCCAGCACACACCGCTGCCCTGATGGGGGATGCTGCCTCGCCCGTGTTTACGAGCTGGGCGTCCCGGCTGGGATGTGCGTGGCAGTGTCGTGTCACAGGGTCTGCAGTGATGTCCCTCCCCCAGGACCCTCTGGTGATGAACCCAGGCAGGGACAGGGTGAGGGGCAGACCCTGGGCAGCCTGGTGTGGTCGGGGGTGGGGGGCAGTGTCCGTCAGGGTTCTCTAGAGGAACAGAGCCAGCAAGAGGGAGCTGGAAACATGGGCCAGAAAAGTGCCTTGTGCAGCTGTGGTTATTAAGAGTTCAGAATCCACAGAGCAGGCTGTGAGCTGGCAGCTCTAAGAAGGTCCTCAACGACCCCCCAGGAGAGGCGGGCTGGCTGAAGCGGAAAGAGGGCCCTCTCTTCTGAATCCCCCTTAAAAGCCTGCAGGTGATTAGATTCAGCGTGACTCACTGCAGATGTGATCAGTCGTGGACGCAGCCAACGTGCTCGTGATTTAAGTCCGTGAAATGTTCTCATAGCAATAGACAGGTCAGTGCCTGCCCGACTGGACAACTGGGCCCTGTCACCTGGCCAAGTTGACCCCTGACCTGACCATCACAGGGGCCTTAGTCACCAGCGGGTCCATCACATGGGCACATCCTTCAATGGCTCCCCATCTTCCTGCAGCCCAAGGCCCAGCTGCTTCACCGGTCCAGCCGAGCCCCCTCCCTCCTCATCTCACCACCCTCTGCCTTATCCTTTCCTGTCCCAGCCGGTGGCTCTTGCACTTCCAGGGCTGCTCCCTTAGCTGTGTGCATTCTCCTCCTTGCCCGCTCTTCCTCGCTTGGCCAGTCTTGACACTGTTAAGGACCCAGGTCCTCCTGGAGGTCTCCTGGACCCCATCCCTGTCTGGTCTGCCCTGCACTGCAGCCCTGCACCCCCGGACTGCTGGAGACTGCAGCCCCCGCACTCCCCCCAGGTGGGGCAGTCCCTGCAGCGTCTTGTCTTCGTTGTCCATGTCCGACTTTGTGACCGGCCCCACACAATGGGTTGGCAGAAACCGTGGGAATTTACTGGCTTATGATTTTAGAGGCTGGATGGTCATATAAGGTACTGGCAGGACTTACTTTCTCCAGGAGTCTGGGCATCTGGCAAGTCCCTGTCACCTGGCAACCCTCTCTCCTGTGTCTGCCCTGTGACTTCGGCTGGCATCAGCATCTGAGTTTCCTGCCGTCTGAGGCCGTCAGCCAGACGCTCGAGGCCCACCCTGCGTCAGTTCGGCCTCATTTTTCAAGATCCTGTTTGCACGTGAGTCACACCTTAACTGATGAGAACATCTTCAAAGGTCCCGAGTGGGTTTACCCCACAGGAATGCAGATGAAGACTTGACCAAGGCTTTTGCATCCCTGGCCTCCACCCTCCCTCCTCCTGCCTGGCTGCAGCCTGGAGGGCTGAGCACTCAGCTCTCCTGCGCCCCCGTGGCTGCTGCCAGACGGTGTGTCAGCCCCAGCTCCTGCCCCGTCGGGCGGGCAATGCTGAGGGGCGCGCGCTAACCCGCTCCCAGTCTCTGTCAGGGGCTGCGCCAGCTGCTTGCCAGCCTGCCCTTTGCCTCCCTGCCCTTCCCTGCTGCCCTCCCCGGGCGATCACCTCTGAATCGAGTGACTATATGGACATCCCTATCCCGGGCTCTGCTTCTGGGGGTGCTCCCCCCGAGACTCTCCTTTACCCTAATTTCCACTGCCCAGAGCAGGGCAACTCAACTGGGGTCCTACTTGCTGGAGAGAAGGAAGGGAGCCCGCCTACCCACGAGGATGAAGTGCCCAGCAGCTTCCCTCATGAGCTGGGATGCTCATCTTGTCACTTCCCCTCTCTTGGCCACAGTCTTGTCCTTTGAACAACAGTGGGTGGGGTGGGCGCCATGGAAGGGCTGGCTTGAGGGGTACCTGTGAAAGCAGCTCCTCTTACGGTGTTCTGAGTTCGTGGGGCTCCAGGGAAGATTTTAGTTGAATAAAACTAAAGCTGCTAAATGGGTTTGTTGAAAACCCCTGGATAAGAAAGATGCCTTCTGAGGACGCCTTCTGCTCCGAGCTTCTAGAATCCTGGGATGTTTGTCAGGCCGCCTGCAAGTAGCAAGAGGCCCCGAGCCCTGCAGCCACCCACTCTGAGGCTGAGAAAGAGGAGGAGGAGGAGGAGGGGAGGGGGACAAAGGGAGGGTGGCTGGACGGGGATGACAGAGGGGGGAATGCAGAGGGGAAGAGGGTGTAGGG
>PVIY010023794.1:0-38898 GCA_004026745.1 Myrmecophaga tridactyla | reverse complement strand
TTTTTTTTTTTTTGCGTGGGCAGGCACTGGGAATTGAACCCAAGTCTCTGGATTGGCAGGTGAGAACTCTGCCCGCTGAGCCACTGTGGCCTGCCCAGGACCACCAGACTTTTAAAATAATTTTTCTTTTGTCTAAGGGCTGGCATTAGGTGGATTGTGTCATACATAGTAGTGTAGGGATTTGTACAAGTTAAGTGAATGTTAGTAAATAGTCATAATCCTTGAAAATATTTTGGGAGATAGGTAATTTTTACATTATTAAAACAAATATTCTAAGCCTTTTACAGAATTACTCAAAATTTATAGTTTGGTTGCTGTTTTTTTTTTTTTAAATAAGGAATATCTGATTAAATAACAAAAAGTATTGTCAAGGTTTTTTAGATGTTCTTTTTAATGTATCCTTTCATGTCATGAGTTATTGACTATACCATATAAATTGTATGCCCTTAGTGGCATTTCAGGTGTGGAGTTTTAGGGGGTATTTGGCAGCTTTAGATGTGAGAAGCCTACTCTATAGCCTCTGGATGAATGCAACATAAAACTAGGTTCTTCAATTACTAGCTTAAAAATGAAAAAAGAGTATAATTAATAAGCATTGATTTAGTCTGCCAAAGCTGCCAGAATGTGACACACCAGAGATGGATTAATAAAATGGAACTTATTTAGTTAAAAATGTATAGTTCTTCAGAAGAAAGGGAGCTAAATTTCAACTGAGGTTCTTTCTACTCGCGAAGGCACAGGGTAATCTCTGCTGGCCTTCTTTCCAGGCCTCTGTGTTCCAACAACTTTCCCCAGGGTGATTCCTTTTTGCATCTTCAAAGGCCTGGGCTGAGCTGCGAGTGCTGAGATGAGGTATGCTGAGTTGCTTGGGCTGTGCTACGTTGAGTCTCTCATTTAAGCACCAGCCAATTACATCAAACATCATTCATTGCAGCAGGCACACCTCCTAGCCGACTGCGGATGTAATCAGCAACAGATGAGGTTCACATGCCATTGGTTCCTGTCCATAGCAGTAGAATTAGGCACCTTCACCCGGCCAAGTTGACACCTGAACCCAACTAACCCAACTACCACAAGCATAAAGATTAAAAAAAACCCACAATTAAAATATCCTAAAATGTAATGAAACTCATTAATATGTTGATTTTAATAGTGACATTAAATTATAAGTCAAGTTTTTCTGATTTATGTTAATCAGAATGAACTCTCTGCAATGATGTTATGTATAGTAGTCATAGTCTAAGCAGACTAAAACATGTTTATAGAAACAATTTTCTTCACATATTTAACTCATCATAAAGATGAGTACCATTATTTAACAGCAGTAAAGAGCAGTGTAGATTTTTGGTTTTGAAATGCCATTGGAACCAAGTGCCGCTTTTTAAACACTGTCCAGCTCCCTGTATTCTGCCCAACTGGAATTTTCTTCACCTGGTATGTATTCTCTTGTGAATTGCTTCCCTACCCTTTCTGCTCTCTTTTACCAAATAAGGGCAACTGCATAATTAAATTATCGTGGTTTTATGCCCTAGCTTATTCAATGTCATTATTAAGGCATTTTACCACTGATCATTGGGAGGGAAGCATACAATGGGTAACATATTTGAAAATCATAGGAAAGAGGCATAATTTTAGATATCTCTAAATGAGGACCCATAGACATACAAACATACAAACCTTAGATCATTGGTTTAAGTAGAACTTTAGTCTAGAGGTAGACTAAAATATGTGGTGATGTGGTTTGAAAATGATTGTTTAACATAGCTTAATTTTATACTGGGAAAATGGGAAAGAAGAATCTGTTTTGTAAAACAGGCCACAGAAGTAAAGTTTAGTAATTGGTATAGATGAGCAGTTACAGATCCTCAACCAGGAAAAGTGGGATATGAGATTTTTATATTTATCAGAAAAGCACATATGTTTGAGATAGCACATATGTTTAAAAAATGTTAAGCAACACCGCCTTGGATTATGTCTGGATGTCTTCTGGCATTAACTGTTACCTCCCTCCCCCACCCCACAGGGTCTAGTAAGATCCTTTTTCCTTTGAAGGGGCAAGCCGAAATCTCAGGTAAATAATAGATAGTAACACTTTAAGTAGGCCATGCAGGTAATTCATTTTAGGCAGGTGAATTTCATATAAGAACTCCCAACTGGAATTCCCATCTAAGGTTCCATCTGGGAAGTAATGTCTAAACAGCGTGCTAGAGAACCCAGAGCCCTATAAAAGTGGCCTTAAGACTAACTTTGAGAGCCAGAGGCAAAGCTTAACTGGGCTTTCTCTTACTGTTCAAATCAGAGCACTTTAACTTTTTTTTTTTGCTTTTGTTTTTTCAAATTGGTCTTATTTGCAGTAGTTTACTAGGGGAAGAAGATAATTCCACTGGCTTAAAAAATAAAAATTTGGATAATGATTGTATAGCATTCCCACAAATGCTATTTTCCCTCTTGTGGTTGGTGTAGCTACTCAGAAAACTTTCTTTTTCTAAAGACCATCCAGTAAATAAATTGTAAAAAAGTTAGAAATGAATTAAAATCTCATTTATTATGGATATTTCAACAGAGGATATATACTACATACTGGAGATACATAGTATACATACTTGCAAATTCTTTTTTTTTATTATTATTACTTTTTATTTTTTTGCATGGTCAGGCACCAGGAGACGAACCTGGATCTCCAGCATGGCAGGCAAGAACTCTGCCTGCTGAGGCACCGTGGCCCCATACTTGCAAATTCTTAATAAGCAAAATATTCTTAAAGGAATTTCTAGGAGCTGGTACTCTATTTGAATGCACAACCTGTGACTGAGATACTGCAGTTTTTTTCCCTAAGGCTAAAAATAATATTGACCCATAATTTTCAGAGTGGATGGTTGAAAAATCTAGTGTAAAAACAGGAAAACTGGTATTTCTGAAGTTTACTGTCACTGTTTTATTATTTTTCGATTTAAAAATAAATTTCCTCCAAAAAGTGTGGGGTTTAAAACAAAAACTTCTGTTGAAATCAGAGCCTGTTTTACACAAAAGGTAGCAAAACAGAACATTTGCCCTAGTATTCTATACGTTGGTTGATAAATAATTGTATGTCTTTATTTTGTAATTTAGGAGCAAACCCTCCCAAACTGTAGATTGGATTCATTGTTAGAAGATAGCAAGGGGTACTTGGTTCTTTTTGTTTTCTTTGAAAACAGTATGATGATGATGATGACAACCGTGATTGAGAGAAGTCTATGAAAAACAAAACTACCCATGAAACAATAAATTATCCAAGCAATTCTGACCCAGATTTTCTACCCGGAAATTGTTCTGTAATTTCCTTGACATCTGTTAAAAAATTAGGTTACATTTTGCCTTACAGCTCAGTTCATGACTGCCTCTAGGCCACCTCAATTTTATCTCTAGGGTCCTGGTATAGAGTTAATTGTGATGACATATTACATTAAAATTGTTTGGTTTGTGAGGTTTTTTTTTTTTATAGCTCTTTTTGAAAGCTGTGCTTGCACTAATCTTAAAGGATCACTAATCTTAAAGGATCATTTTGTCACTTTTGCATTATAACATTTGGTTATCTTCATAGTTCCTCACAAGTCAAGTCTTAAACTAGTTTTCTAGACCTTTTATAATCTGATCATATCTTCCCTCACCCCCACATACAAATACACACTCATTAGCATTTTCTGTATTCCTAGGCTCACTGGATCTAAAGAAGCAGGTCTCTCCCTAATTAATATGCCATAATCATTACCACTCCAGTGCTTTCACTAATGTTATTCCTCTCCAGGTATGTCCTGCTTTCTCTCTTTCCTCCACTTCAAAATTCTACCCATTTTTCAAAGCCCAGGTCAGATTCTGTCTTCTGTATAAAGCAATCCCAGGTTTCATTTATATCCTTTTCTTCTGAAATGTTTAACTTTATTATCTCAACCACATAGTTGAATACATGGTTATATGCTACCTTATATTGTTGTTTAATGGCTTCATGTATCATGTTTTATCATCCTACCTAAATTGTACCATCTTTCAGGGATTGTTATAGATAGTATTGGTAAAAATATATAGGATTGATTATTTTTTCTGAATGTGCCACTAATTTGTTCTGCAAACTTGGCAGAACTGTTTAACATCAGTGAATCTTAGTTTTGATTCTCTCATCTAAAAGATGATAGAATTACATATAGTAATCTCTAATATTTCATTCAATTACAAATTTTATTTGGCTTCTCATACATCTTCACTACCTCTTCAGCTTTTTAAAATTTATAATATGAATATTTACCAGTCTACTGACTAATTGATATGAGTTAATAAAACAAGGCCAAGGCCATCGATTAATTTTCTTATGGACTATTTTATTTCCTATACTAAAGAATGGATTTCACACTATACTCTGTCAAAAAGAGAACCAGAGGAGGTAGGATAAAATGGCAGCATCGTGAGGTGTGGAATTTTGTTTGTCATCCAGAGCAGCTAGTAAATAGCCAGGAACAGTCCAGAACAACTGCTGGGGGGACATCAGTGACTGGACACACAGTGTACACCAGTCTGGACAAGGTGGAATGGCTGAGATACCACAGAGAAATGTAATCCCCCACAGGGGAGGCCAGCACCCCTCCTCCATGGGCACGGCAGGCTGGTTCCCCAAGGAGAAAGGAAAAAGATTTTACTAGCAGCAAGGGCTTACCTCAACCAAGCTCCAGTTGCGGAATTCATTAACAAATTCTGGCTGTTGAAAACAGGCCACTCTGGCACAGATAAACCTGTAATAAGCACAAATGAAGTGGGAATTTTTGCCCCAGCAGAGAGGGGGTGGGACTAATGGGGAAAAATAAGTCAGAGGCTTTTTTGTTTGGACAGCACAAAACACTGGGAAAGGGCTGGACCCCAAGAAAAGGGGCACATAGAGCCTGGAGATACATAGAGAGCAGTGTACCAACTCAAGGTCTTGATTGACAAATGGGAGGAGCTCTGAAAAGCCTTTTCTGCTTTCTTTTTTTAAAAATATATATGTATATTTTATTTATTTATTTATTTATTTATTTATTTATTTATTTATTTATTTATTTATTTATTTATTTATTTATTTACATGGGCAGGCACCAGGAATTGAACCCAGGTCTCCAGCATAGCAGGCAAGAATTCTGCTACTGAGTCATGTCACACCGCCCTCTGCTTTCTTTCTTACTCCTTAAACAGCTCATTATATAGAACTGGAAGCACTCTCAGGCTCTAGCGCTGCCCCAGGGAACCTATGCTAGAGGTCTAGAATAAGTTGAATTCAATGTCAGAGAACACATAGAGAACACAAGCCATCCAGTAGTAAAACCCTGAAAGTGAAAATAGCCTCCAGAATAATAAACTAATTGAGGAAATCAAAATGCCTAGATGCCAGCCAAATATAATAAGTCATGCCAGGAAAATTGAAGATATGGCCCAGTCAAAGGAACAAACTGATACTTCAAATGAGATACAGGAGTTGAAACAACTAATTCGGGGTGTTCAGACAGACACAGATAATCTCATCAAAAATCAAATCAACGAGTTGAGGGAGGATATAGAGATGACAAAGGGCAAACATGAAGAATAATTTGAAAGTTTGAAAAAACAAATCACAAATTATGGGAATGAAAGGCACAATAGAAGAGGTGAAAAAGCAATGGGACCCTGCAACAATAGATTTGAAGAGACAGAAGAAAGGATCAGTAAACTAGAGGACTGGATATCTGAAATCCAACACACAAAAGAAAATATAGGCAAAAGAATAAAAAATTATGAGCAGGGTCTTGGAAATTGAATGACAACATTAAGCACACTAATATGCGTGTTGTGGTTGACTGAGAAGGCGAAGAGAAGGGAAAAGGAAGAGAAAGACTAATGGAGGAAATAATCACTGAAAATTTCCCATTTCTTATGAAAGACATGAAATTACAGATCCAAAAAGTGCACCATACTTCAAACAGAATAGATCCAAATAGAACTCCTCCAAGACATTAATCAGATTGTTAGTCAAAGACAAAAGAGTGAATTTTGAAAGCAGCAAGAAAAAAGCAATCCATCACGTACAAGGGAAGCTTAATGTGCGGATTTTTCAGCAGGATCCACAAAGTTGAGAAGGCAGTGGTATGATATGTTTAAGATTCTAAAGGAGAAGAACTACCAACCAAGAATTATATACTCAGAAAAATTGTCCTTCAAAAATGAGGGGGAGGGTGGGCCACAGTGGCTCAGCAGGCAAAAATGCTCGCCTGCCATGCCAGAGGACCCGGGTTCAATTCCCAGTGCCTGCCCATGTTAAAAAAAAAAAAAAATGAGGGGGAGATTAAAATATTTTCAGACAATCACTGAGAGAATTTATGACTAAGACACCAGCTCTGCTAAATACTAAAGGGAACTCTATAGGCTGATAGTAAAAGGCAGAAAGAGGTCTGGAGAAGAGTGTAGAAATGAAGACAATCAGTGAAGATAAAGAGAGAAACAAAAATGAGATATGAATAAAATCCAAAAGACAAAGTGGTAAAGTACTGCCTTTATAGTAAAACATTAAATGTTAATGGATAAAACTCCCCAATCAAAAAAAGTGGATTTATAAACAGGAGTCAAAACAGGACTCATCTATATGCTGTCTACAGGAGACTCATTTTAGACCCAAGGACAAAAATAGGTTGAAAGTAAAAGGTTGGGAAGAGATATTTCATGCAAACAACAATCAGAAAAGGCAGGAGTAGCTATACAAATATCTGACAAATTAGACTTCAAATGTAAAACAATTAAAAGAGACAGAGAAGGACGCTATATATTAATAAAAGGAACAATTCAGCAAGAAGACATAACATCCCCAAATCAGTATTGTTTCTATACACCAGTGATGAGCAATCTGAGGAGGAAACCAAGAAAAAAATTCCATTTACAATAGCAACCAAAAGAATCGAATATTTAGGAATAAATTTAACTAAATATTTGGACACAAAAGACCTATACACAGAAAACTACAAGAAATTGCTAAAAGTAATCATGGGAGACCTAAATAAATGGAAGGTCATACCATGTTCATGTATTGGAAGATTAAATATAGTTAAGATGTCACTTCTACCCAAACTGACTTATAGATTCAATGCAATACCAATTAAAATCCCAACAACTTACTTTGCAGAAATAGAGTGGCCAATAACCAAATTTATTTGGAAGGGCAGCATGCCCCAAATAGCTAAAGTTATCTTGAGAATGAAAAATGAAGTGGGAGGTCTCACACTACCTGGCTTTTAAGCATATTATGAAGCTACAGTGGTCAAAACAGCAAAATGGCATAAAGGTAGATATACTGACCAGTGGAATTGAATTGAGTGTTCAGAAATAGACCCTCTCACTTATGGACAGCTGACCTTTGATAAGGTGGTCAAGCCAACCCCCCTGAGGCAGAGCAGCTTCTTCAATAAATGGTGTTGGAGAACTGGATATCCATATGCAAAAGAATGGAAAAGGATCCATATCTTACACCATATACAAAAATTAACTTAAAAATAGATCAAAGACCTAGACATTAGAGTTAAGACAATAAAACTCTTAGAAGAAAGCATAGGGAAATATCTTATAAATCTTTTAATAGGAGGTAGTTTCCTAGACCTTACACCCAAAGCACAAGTATTGAAAACTAAAATAGGTAAATGAGATCTCCTCAGAATTAAATACTTTGTGCATCAAAGAACTTTGTAGGAAGGTAAAGGAAAGTAAAAAGGCTACCTATGCAATGGGAGACAATATTTGGGAACCACATATCAGATAAGGGTGTAGTATCTAGAAAATAAAGAGATTCTTCAACTCAACAACAAAGAGATAAACAACCCAGTTAAAAATGTGCAAAAGACATGAAGAGACACTTCTCAGAAGAGGAAAAACAAATGACTAAAAGGCACATGAAGAGATGCTCAGTTTCACTGCCCATTAGGGAGTGCAAATCAAAACCACAATGAGATATCTCACACCCACTAGAATGGCTATTATCCAAAAAATAAAACAACAAGTGCTGGAGAGGATGTGAAGAGATGCACTTATCCACTGTTGGTGGGAATGTAAAATGGTACAACCATTCTGGAAGGCAGTTTGGTGGTTCCTCAGGAAGCTAGGTATAGAAGTGCTGTATGATCCAGCCATCCCATTACTAGGTATATTTTCAGAGGAACTGAAGAAAAGGATACAAATGGACATTTTCACACTGTTCTTTATAGCAGCATTATTTATGATTGCCAAGAGATGGAACATCTCAAATGTCCATCAGTGAACGAGTGGTTAAACAAGCTGTGATATATACATGGAAAATTATGCAGCTGTGAGACAGAATAAAGTCATGAAGCATGTAACAACGTGAATGAACCTTGAGGCCATTATGTTGAGTGAAATTAGCCAGAAACAAACGGATGAATAGTGTATGGTCTCACTAATAAGAATTAACATTAATACGTGAACTTTGAGAGTTGAAGTTAAGAACACAGATTATCAGAAGATAGAAATAGGGTAGAGATCGTGCATTTGATGTTGAAGGAATCTAGATTGTACAAGAGGACCAATTGTAAAACTTCAGAAATGGATAACACAATACTACCTGATTGTAGCACAGTAATATGAGTACACTGAATGAAGCTGAATGTGATATGCTGATTTGAAAGGATTATATAACCTAGAAAAGCCGTGTTTTATAGAACCAGCTTCTGGTTTTATTGATTTTCTCAATTGTTTTTCATGTTCTCAATTTCATTTATTTCCTTTTTTTTTTTACATGGGCAAGCACCAGAAATCAAACCTGGGTCCTCAGGCACAGCAGGCAAGCGTTCTTACCTGCTGAGCCACCGTGGCCCGCCTTGTTATTTCTTTCCTTTTGCTTGCTTTGGGGTTAGTTTGCTGTTCTTTCTCTGCTTCTTCCAAATGGACAATTAATTCCTCGATTTTTGCCCTTTCTTCTTTTTTGATATAGGCATTTAGGGCAATAAATTTCCCTCTTAGCACTGCCTTTGCTGCGTCCCATAAGTTTTGATATGTTGTGTCTTCATTTTCATTTGCTTTGAGATATTTACTGATTTCTCTTGTAATTTCTTCCTTGACCCACTGGTTGTTTAAGAGTGTGTTGTTGAGCCTCCACATATTTGTGAATTTTCTGGTGCTTTGCCTATTATTGATTTCCAACTTCATTCCCTTATGATCTGAGAAAGTGTTTTGTATGATTTCAATCTTTTTAAATTTATTGAGACTGGCTTTGTGACCCAGCATATGGTCTATCTTTGAGAATGATCCATGGGCACTTGAGAAACAGGTATATCTTGCTGTGTGGGGTGTAATGTTCTATAAATGTCTGTTAAGTCTAGCTCATTTATTGTATTATTCAAATTCTCTCTTTCTTTATTGATCCTCTCTCTAGATGTTCTGTCCATTGATGAGAGTGGGGAATTGAAGTCTCCAACTATTATAGTAGATGTATCTATTTCTCTTTTCAGTGTTTGCCACATGTATTTTGAAGCATTCTGGTTTGGTGCATAAATATTTATGATTGTTATGTCTTCATGCTGAATTGTTCCTTCTATTAGTACGTAGTATCCTTCTTTGTCTCTTTTAACTGTTTTACATTTGAAGTCTAATTTGTTGGATATTAGTATAACTACTCTTGCTCTTATCTCATTGTTATTTGCATGAAATATCTTTTCCCAACATTTCACTTTCAACCTATGTTTATCTTTGGGTCTAAGATGTGTTTCCTGTAGACAGCATATAGATGGGTCCTGTTTTTTAATCCATTCTGCCAGTCTGTGTCTTTTGATTGGGGAGTTTAATCCATTAACATTTAGTGTTATTACTGTACGGGTAGTACTTTCTTCTACCATTTTGCCTTTTGTATTTTATATGTCATATCTAATTTTCCTTCTTTCTACACTCTTCTCCACACCTCTCTCTTCTGTCTTTTCGTATCTGTCTCTAGTGCTCCCTTTAGTATTTCTTGCAGAGCTGATCTCTTGGTCACAAATTCTCTCAGTGATTTTTTTGTCTGAAAATGTTTTAATTTCTCCCTCATTTTTGAAGTACAATTTTACTGGGTATAAAATTCTTGGTTGGCAGTTTTTCTCTTTTAGAAATTTAAATATATCATCCCACTGTCTTCTCGCCCCCATGGTTTCTGCTGAGAAATCTACACATAGTCTTATTGGGTTTCCTTGTATGTGATGGATTGCTTTTCTCTTGCTGCTTTCAAGATCCTCTCTTTCTCTTTGACCTCTGACATTCTGACTAGTAAGTGTCTTGGAGTACATCTATTTGGATCCATTCTCTTTGGGGTACACTGCACGTCTTGGATCTGTAATTTTAGGTCTTTCATAAGAGTTGGGAAATTTTCAGTAATAATTTCTTCCATTAGTTTTTCTCCTCCTTTTCCCTTCTCTTTTCCTTCCGGGTCACCCACAGCACGTATATTTGTGCGCTTCATATTGTCATTCAGTTTGCTGAGTCCCTGCTCATATTTTTCCATTTTTTTCCCTATAGTTTCTGTATCTTGTCAGATTTCAGATGTTCTGTCCTCCAGTTCACTAATCCTAACCTCTGTCTCTTGAAATCTACCATTGTAGGTTTCCATTGTTTTTTTCATCTCTTCTACTGTACCTTTCATCCCCATAAGTTCCGTGATTTATTTTTTCAGACTTTCCATTTCTTCTTTTTGTTCATTCTTTGCCTTCTTCATATCCTCCCTCAATTCATTGATTTGGTTTTTGATGAGGTTTTCTATGTCTGTTCATATATTCTGAATTAGTTTTTTCAGCTCTTGTATCTCATTTGAACTATTGGTTTGTTTCTTTGACTGGGCCATATCTTCAATTTTCCTGATGTGATTTGTTATTTTTTGCTGGCGTCTAGACATTTAATTACCTTAATTAGTTTATTCTGGAGATTGCTTTCACTTCTCTTACCTAGGGTTTTCTTGCTAGATGAATTTGTTTTCTATCTGTTCTTTGACATTCAGTTCAGCTTTTTCCGGACCTCTAGCTTAGGTTTTGTTTAACAGAGGATAAATTTTCAGTTCTTGTTTTCTTGTTTCTTGCCCTGCTTGTATGGTGCCTTTTCCCTCCCCACCCTTAGGAGGGTCTACGTAGGTATTATAGACCCCAGCCAGGTTTTCCCAGACTGAACTGGCCTCCTATCAGGGGGAAGGAGTCACCTGCATCAGTTTTCCCTGAGGGTGAGACCCAGCAGGTTAAAAGACTTTCCTGTGAAGTCTCTGGGCTCTGTTTTTCTTATCCTGCCCAGTATGTGGTGCGTCTGCCTGTGGGTCGCCCCAGCAAAAGATGTTGTGGTACTTTTAACTTTGGAAGATTCTCCCTGCTGGGGGTGTGGTGGAGACGGAGGAGAGGTCGCAGGCTGGTTTTCATGGCTTCAAATTGCCAAGCCCTGGGGTCTGAATTCCTTGAGAGGGGGATTCCATCTGAGTTGGGCTTCACCCCTCCCCTGGGGAAGGCACAGGTGGGAGACAGCCCTGAAAGCAGCCCGTTTCTGCCTATGCCTGGGGCAGTTGCAGCCCAAGAAGTCCTGCCGCTGAATCCAGAGGCTGCCAAGTCTCCGTAGAAACACAGCCACTAAAGCCTCCATTTCCTCCCCTTTCCTCTTTTTCCGTGAGCCCAATGAGCGACCTCCACCTTGACCAGGTTTAGAGTCTCTTTCCTTTCCCTCTGGGAAGCTGCATGTGGGGGAGGGGCGCACTGGCTACCGGCCGCTGTGGCTTGGGGAACTCACGGTTTTGGGGAGGCTTGCAGCCGGTCCAGCTGGTCCAGACTGGGGTACGCTGTGTGTCTGGTCACTAACGTGGCTCCAGGAGCTGTTCTGTACTGTTTCTGGTTATTTAGTAGTTGTTCTGGAGGACGAACTAAAACGCGCACATTGCTAAGCTGCCATCTTGGCCCCTCTCTCCCATTGAAAGCACCATGTAATTCTTTAGCATCTCTCTTGTAGGGCAGGTCTAGTGATGATGAACTCCCTCAGCTTTTGTTTATCCAGGAATGTCTTAATCTCTCCCTCATTTTTGAAAGGCAGTTTTGCTGGATATGTAATTTTTGGCTGGCAATTTTTTTCCAGCACTTTAAATATATCATACCACTGTCTTCTTGCCTCCTTGGTTTCCAATGAGAAATTGGTACTTAATCTTATTAAGACTTGCATGTATGTTTCACATTGGTCTCTTGTGCAGCTTCCAGAATTTTCTCTTTGTCTTTGCATTCAACAGTCTGATTATAATATGCTGTGGCATGTGTCTATTTGGGTTTATCTTGCTTGGAGTTCATTGAGCATCTGGGATATATTTATTTATGTCATTTGGTAAATTTGTTTAGTTTACAGCCATTATTTCCTTGAATAGTCTCTCTGCCCCATCCTCTCTTTCTTTTCCTTCTAGGACTCCCACGGTGCATATATTGGTATGCTTGTTCGTGTCCCACAGTGTCCTCAGGTTCTGTTCACCTTCCTTCATTCTTTCTCCTTTCTGTTCCTCAGACTGAATGATTTCCATGTTCTTATCTTCAAGTTACATGATTCTTTCTTCTGCCAGCTCCAATCTGCTGTTGGACCCATCTAGGGAATTTTTAATTTCTGTAACTGTGGTCTTCAGCTCTGTATTAGTCTGTTAAGCTGCCAGAAAGCAATATACCTGAAATGGAATGGCTTTCAGAAAGAGAATTTCTTATGTTAGTTTACAGTTCTAAGGAAGTGAAGGTGTCCAAATAAAGGCACCAGCAAGAAGTTACCTTCACTTAAGAAAGGCTGATGTCATCCAGAATACCTCTGTCAGCTGGGAAGGCGCATGCTAGCATCTCTGGTCCTTGTTCCTGGTTCATTGCTTCTAGCTTCTGATGCCAGTAATTACCTCTCTAAGCATCTGTGGTGTTTCACTCAGTTCCTCTTGGACACAACTCTGGTTTCGGGCTCTCTTAGCATCTCATGGGAAGGCACATGGTGATGTCTGCTGGGCTCTGCCTATGTCTTGGCATCTTTCTCTGTGGGCACTCCAAGCATCTCCAAACATCAGTGTCTTTGAAGTAACTGTTCTCCAAGCATCTGCATCTACTCTGGCAGCTCTGAACTTTCTCCAAAATGTTTCCTATTTTAAAGGATTCCAGTAAACTAATCAAGACCCGCCTGGAATGGATAGAGTCACATCTCATCTAATTAAAAGGTCACACCCACAATTGGGCATGCCTCATCTCCATGGGATAATCTAATCAAAAGTTTCTGCTCTACAATCTTGAATCAGGATTAAAAGAAACAGCTGCCCTTACAGGATCAAATCATGGCTTTTCTGGGCTACATAATACTTTCAAACCAGCACCAGTTCTGTTTGGTTTCTTTTAATAATTTCCATATCTGTTCATATTCTCTTTGGTGTATCTATCATTTTTCTGATTTCTGTTAGCTGTTTGTCTATATTCTCCTTTAGCTCTTTGAGCTTATTTAGGACTTTTTCTTTTGTATGCTGTATGGTGGGTCACATCTCATTCTTTTTCCATGTGAGTATCCCATTATTGCAGCACCGTTATGTTGAATTTTGTTTGTTTGTTTTTGTTGGTTTCTTTGTTTTGGGACATGCATGGACTGGGAATCAAACTCGGGTCTCCCACATGGCAAGCAAGAATTCTACCACTGAACTACCCTTGCACCCCGCTGTTTAGGACTATTTTTTAAAAGTCTTTGCCTGGTATATTCCAGGTCTGGTTTTTCTCCGTGATAATTTCTTATGCTTTAATGTTCTCCTTTGCCTGGGTTTTTCTGTTTTGTAATCTTTTATTGAAACTTGGATATTTTTGATACTTTAATGTCCTATTGCTGGAATTATACTCTTAAGCTTGTAGCCAGCTAGTGTTGTGAACAAGTTTTCCTTGACTGCCTGGAGCTAATTGAAAAAAAAAAAAAGAAAAAAAAAGTAAACACCTTTCCCAGTTATTCTAGTTTGCTAAAATGCCAAAAGTAGATACCATAAAATGCATTGGCTTTAACTGTGAAGATTTATTAGCTTACAAGTTTACAGTTTTGAGGCTGAAAAAAATGTCCAAATCAAGGCATCATTAGGTAATGCTTTCTGCCTGAAGACTGATTGCCAGCAATCCTGGATGACTCCATCATATGGCAAGGCCTGGTCTCTCCCTTCTTTTCTGGGTTTCATTGCTTTCAGCTTCTTGCTTCTGTAGTTTTCTCTCCTTCATCTGAATTTCACTGTCTTATAAAGGACTCCAGTAAGAGGACTAAAATAGGTCACATTGTAAGTTAAGGTCCTACTTACCTAAAGATCCTATTTACAGTGGGTCCACCCCCACAGGAATGGATTAACTTTAAGAACATACTTTTGGGGGTATGTACAGCTTTAAACCATCACACAATCTTTGCAGATTGACCTGTGCAAGTGTTCTTCCTTAGAACACTTTTTATCCATAATATGAGTTGTATGATAATAGCTCTGGGCTAAAGCGTAGGGGTCTCCCTGATCCTTTCTGTACATGTCTTGTCTGATGTATGCAGAACCTAGGAATTTCCATCTCCAGCACCCCATTCCCAATTTACCTGGTTATAAGTATCCCCTCTTTCCTAGGAAACAGTTTCCTCATAGTCTTGGGTAGTGTACCATATATTCTACGGCAAGCGGTCCTTTGCCCCAGGCAGTCACTACTTGACTGCTGTCGCACAGTCTTCTGTAGTAGAGTTCTCTGTTCTGCTTTCTACACACAGGGCGAGTTCTGGGATGGCAAGTCCCTCCAGCCACCACCAGACAGATTGGGCCAAGCATGCATGCTCCCAATATGTGCATGAACATTACTCTGTTCCTTCTGTAACTAGAACCAGGGATCCATACTGGACGCATGGGCTGGCTCTGCCTGGAGCTGGTGAAGCACATGTGCTAGGGCCAACCAGGTGCCAGGAGATTCTCCCATTTTTAAATCCTTCCTTCTCTGTTATACTCCTCCTTCTCTTTAAATAACATATATACATAAAAGCAATAAATTTCAAAGTACGTCGCAACAATTAGTTGTAGAAAAGATTTCAGAGTTTGGTGGGTTCACTTCCCCAATTTTAGGCTTTTATTTCTAGCTGTTTGAAGGTACTGGAGGCTAAAAGCAATATCAGTATAATGATTCAGCAATCCTACTTGTTTGTTAAACCCTACCATCTCTGTATAACTCCACCATCTTTCTCCCACTCTTTAGGGGTATTTGGGCTATTCCCATTCTTTTCATGTTGAAAGGGGTTGTCAATAATATAGGATAGGGAGATGGAACTAGTTAGTGTTCTAGAAGGGCTGGCCCCTCTGTATTTCAGGACTTATCTGGTCCAGGGACTTATCTGGTCCAGGGACCCATCTGAGATCCTATCATTTTTAAGATGCCTTTTTTTTCTTTTATTTACTTATTTTCTTATTTGGCACTCACCCTGTTACAAGGTCCTTTAAATGTTTTCTGGAGCCCTGAGAAATAAGATTTGTCAGTTCCTGCTGGTTGTTCAAAGCTTATGTTGGGAGATAGAACACTGAAGCACCCCATTCCACTATCTTGTTCAGGGCAGGGCCTATTGGAATACTAATTTAATTATAAAAAATGGAAAGATGCTCTTTAGATGATGGAAATGGAAAATTTTGATATGTTAAAAATGTTGGATATTTTAAAGAACAAACAAAAAAGTTTAGTTGTCATTCTTCTAAAATGGGTGATGGTCCCCTCTACCACCATGATATTGTAATGCTAATATTTGATGGCATTATTTGTCACTTTGATGTACCATGGATAACTATTAAAAGCAAAACTGTTTCAAAATATTCTGTTTAAGTGATATATAATCAGGCCCCAATAATAATAGCTGAAAAAAAGAAAATAATTGCTTTTAAACATATCTGTTTAATCAATAAACCCTATTCTGTAGACAACTTAACTCATTCTCAGTCCACCTGTAAAGAATACCACCTGTAGAGAAATGGGCCTATGAGAAAGTTTGAACTATTATAAACAACATTTAAAATTGATTAATTTGTAGACTCTTTTTTATCTGAAGGTAGTAATATTATAAACATCACTGGGTGAAACTCTATTTTGGAATAATTATAGTATGTCAGTTCTCCTTCCCAGTCCTGCATAATTTTATCTATTAAAGGTCAAAAGTGGACCCAAATACTAGAATGTTAACTTGAGGTCATTCTGAACCTTCCAGTCACTTTTAAAATTTATTTCTTTTATTGATACATTTGAGATTTTCTTCTTTTTTTGTCATGATTAATTTATAAATCATTGTAGGAATTTATTTTCTTTAAATATCTCAGCAAGTATTCATAGATTGTTTTAGATTGGCACTTAACTGCTCTCTAATAGTTAATTTCCAAAAGTAATCAGAATTTCCTTTATTCATGGTCCAGCTTGCTACTTACCTACTTTGAGTTCTTTCTTTTAGTAAAAGTGAATTTTGTTTTTCTCTTTTTATTGCTTTTTTCCCAACTATGTGGACAGAAAACGTAGGCCCCATAACAGCTATTCTTGGCCTTAAAAGCTATGAAATGTATATATGGAAGACCAGTGCAATTAAAAGTTTTGAATAGCCTCCGCGATGAATTAACTCCCACAAACTTTCTGGATGAGCAGCTGTTTCAATTTAAACATATGTGAATGCTGTCCTTTATAAAAATAATTTTTTTCCTTTCATCTATTCATTTCCAGTCTTTGGTTTTTCTTAATCCATTTAGTATGTTCTAAACCTCATCTTCTAATCATGATGGGCCTCTGATAAATAAAAATAATAAATGCCATTGTTTAACTGTTTTTAAAATGTTATAGAACCTGAAATCATATATATTTAAGAATAGTTACAGACATTCAGAAAATAGGCATTCATGAATTGAGTAGTAAAATGAATCCCCACAGATGCTGGAAAAGTTTTAGTAATGAATGGTGGTGATGGTGGCACCACATTGTGAATGTAATGAGCAGCACTGAATTACATATTTGTATGTGGTTAAAAGGTGAATTTTTAGATTATATATATGTTGCTAGAATAAAGTTTTTAAAAAATCATAGCGCTGTACAACTCAGTGTACCCATATAAACTATGGACTATAATTATAATATTTCATCAGTTGTAACAAAGCTACACACAAATGCAAAGTGTTGAAAGTAGGGAAAACTGTGGGTCTATATGGGAACTCTGTCTTTTCTGCAAACCTACAGCTTATCTAGATAAACAACAACAAAAAATAACTTAGCCGTAAGAATGAGAAAAAAAAATATCCCCACATATCACCTTGCTTCAGCAATTATCAATTCATGTCTAATATTTCATCCACGTCTTCCCCACAGCAGTGTATCTCAGATATCAGATCACTTTATCCATAAATGTTCCTCATAGGGATTATTGAAATATAATTCGTGAACTAAAATGAAAGTAGTCCCATAACCCCATTGGTTCCTCAGAGTAATAGATAATAAAGAACCTATGTTAGAAAGAAATATATAATTTTCTGCTGGAGTTGAAAGACTGTATCACATAGTAGCTGTCTTACTAAGACTGTGCAGAGAGAGCGTGAAATGCCCTCACAGCAGCTCCACAGTAAAACTCTGAAAAATATCTTCTTTTTCTGATTCTGGAATCCACATTTTAATTTTAAATGGTAATTTTTTTAGGTCATCTGTGCCTTTACTTGTGTTAGTGGATTTTGATTCCTTATACGGAATAACAACAGTGTACTGCCACAATGAACAAGAATGAGTTTAATAATGAGAGACAGGAGTGGGAAAACATTACAGTTTTACTGGTTTATCAGTTGAGACCCAGTAACTGAACTGTGATTGCATTACTTATTTAATGAGTAATTTTTGGCAAATGTGCAAGGGTTATTAACTGTCAAATATAAAGAGATAACAATTCTTAAACTTGTGTAGGATAATGAGTAGGTAGATCACCTAACCTTTGATTTATTTCTAAGGGTTAAATAAAAACAAAATTAGTGTGAGAATGGCTTTGAGCTGCCACAGAGTTTACAGTATGTTATTATTCCATGACAAATTAAAATGTAAACTTTTTGGATTGTGACTATTTGTATTGCAAGGGGATGGCTAGTATTCAGCAAATACTTGAAAAATTATTTTAGAGAAGTTAGATTTTTGTCCCCAAGTTTTATGATTTGGGGACTCCAGCATAACTATTATGGATGGTTTTCCCAGATTCTGGAGAGGAAAATATAAATTAACAGTGGATTGATAATTTTATTATTCATACTATGAATTGAAAGTTGTTTTCATAATGAGGTTTTACACTATTTAGCGAAATTGTCCTCATCTTGTAAATGTGCTGAATATGACCATTTAAAAGTATATTTTAAAAAAAATGCAAATATAATGTGTCAGGCTAATAGAATGATGTTCTGAGAAATCAGAACCATGTTTTGAAAGCATCTTGAGGTTTCAGAAACCTTTCAGATCCTATCAGTATGTATACTAAGCTCTTTCCTTTTAAAGGACTATATAAAATTGAATTAAAGAATATAAAAGAGTCTCTAGTGTTTAGAAAATGAACTAACCGAATATACACACTGTGGTGGGCTAAATAGTGGTCCCTCAAATACACCCATGTCCTAATCTCCAGAACCTGTGACTGTGTTATTTTAAATGGTAAAAGGGACCTTGCAGGTGTGATTAAATTAAGGATCTTGAGATGGGGAGATTATTCTGGGTTATCCCGATGTGCCCAATATAATCCCACATATCCTTTTAAGAGGGAGGCAAGAGAGTCAGATTCAGAAAAGGAAATTTGACTATGGAAGCAGGGGTGTAGTCGTCATTGAGAGAGACTTGAAAATGCTATGCAGCTGGCTTTGAAGATGGAGGAAAAGAGACTTTGAGCCAAGCCATACAGGTGACCTCTGAAAGCTGGAAAAGTCAAGGAAATAGGCCTTATTTTCCTAACCCAACCATTTGTAGTTATTCAGGAGCCCCCCCCACCCCACCCCATTCAGTCTATACTAGGCATGACCCAGAGCCTGACTTAAACCTTAAGTGGCAGCACGACATGAGATTTCTAGCTTTCCTTGGCCACTTGCAGGCTCTCTTTCTGTACACTAATCCTGGCCTGGATTGCCCCAAAAGTAGCTTTGCTGCTTGCCCCATAGCAGGGTATGTACATGCTCAACAAGGGGTCCTCTCCCACAAAGATGCCCGTGAGGGAGCAGTACCTCTCACCTCTAGACCCACTAAACAATTGCTTTGACTGCAGTGGATGTTACCGTGGATGAGTGTGGGGTTGTGGTGTGTTTCTTCAGAAGTGGAAACTTCTGTTGTGGAAGTAAAGATTAAGCATTTGAAAAAGGGAGATCTGAGGCCATCTAACTTGGAGAAGAACTTGTCATTTCCCCCCACCTGGATTAACTCAGGTACCAGCCAGGCAACTCTTGTTTATCAGCTCACAGCATATGTCTCCTGGACAAAGATTCCATACAAGATTGTGAGCCAGGGGATTGTGCAAAAGAGGTATGAACAGGTACTGGAGAAGAAAGAGCACTGTAGGTATTTGGGCAAGGAAATCATACCTGACACCCAGTACACCAGACACAAGCCCAACCCCTGCTACTAAGCAGTAGGTGTGTTCTGGGACAGCTTTGGATCCACGCAGTTGTGAACTGCCATCCAGCCCAAGCACTCGCCTCTGGGAAGTTTTCTGTATTGATGTGCCTGCTTCATCAATCGACAGAATACTGTTGTAGAAAAATTCTAAAAAGTTCTAAAAGTTTGTTGTTGTTTTCACTGAAGAAAGTTCTGAGAATGCCGTATTTTCTTTTAAAAACAACAAACCACTTTCTAGTGAAGTCAAGGAAATGGCTTTTTCCATAGCGTAAGGAAGGAATGCAAACCTGCCAACACCTTGATTTTAGGACTTCTGACCTCCAAAACTATAAGATAATAAGTTTGTATTGTGATAAACCACTGAGTTTGTGACAGTTATTACAACAGTAAAAAGAAACAAATGTTCCCATGAACAGTTTTCAATAGTGACATTGGCCTGTTGATATTAGAAGCATCAATTCTAACAGATTTTTTCAAACATGACTTTCCTTGAAAAACTTTATCAACTTTTAGGATTAAGACTTTTCCTGCACTCAAGGAAAAAAAATGAACCCTGTTCCAAATTACTTTTTCCTCTTAAGATATCACATAGTTGAGTTCCATGGCCCAGGAGATTTTCTGATGTTCCTTCATGTCAGTGAAAGAATATTATCATGATAATTTGGCAAACGCTTCTTGACTTGTTTTTCTATTTATGGAATAGACTGTAGTATTTCAATTTTTATGCATCTACTACATATCTAACATCTAACAGGCACCTGATATACATTATGAGTTCTACAATAATCTTGTTAAGTTTGGTACTACCTATAGTCTACAAGTGAGGATCCTGAGTGTAACAAACCAATTAGTTTGAAATAAATTAATATTTGTTGGGTGCACAGGTCAGTTCAGTGGTAAAATGCTCGCCTTCTATGTAGGAGACCTGGGTTGGATTCCCGGACCATGCACCCCACCCCCCCCAAAAAAAAAATTGTTGTGAAAATCTCTCTCTCCCAGTAGAATTTAAAAATCATCTTCCAAAACTGTTGTTTAAGAAATAAAATAGCTTGTTTGGAACTATGAATATCTTACTTTTTAAGATACAGTTAATTTGATTGGATGAGGTTTGAGATGGGCTGAAGGATGAGTGGATTTTTGACAGCATTTGGAGGGAGTATATTCCAAGTGAAGTGAATATTGAGCAGAGACTCAAAGATGTGAAATCACAGACTAGGTTATGGGGACATAACACTTTGGTTAGAATATTTGTTTTTGGGGAAAGGGCGGAGATACCTGGAATGAAGCTGGAAAGACACTTAGATATTTCCTTTTTTTTTTTTAATTTTCATTTTAATTCAGTTGATGAACTGATTGTAAGGTTACCTTGATTAGACTATTTAATATCAAGGTTGGAATATCTAGATTTTAAGCCCTTGAAGACAGATAGGAACTTTATCATCTACTTTTTAAAAAAATTTTTTTATTAATTTTTAAATTTAAAAAATGACAAGAAAGAAACACATTCTTAACATATGATCGTTCCGTTCTACATATATAATCAGTAATTCACAATATCATCACAGTTGCACATTCATCATCATGATCATTTCTTAGAACATTTGTATCAATTCAGAAAAAGAAATAAAAAGACAACAGAAAAAAATTTATACATACCATATCCCTTGTCCCTCCCTTTCATTGGTCACTAGCATTTTAATCTACTAAATTTATTTTAACATTTGTTCCCCCTATTATTTATTTATATTTAATCCATATGTTTTACTCATCTGTCCATAAGGTAGATAAAAAAAGCATCAGACACAAGGTTTTCACAATCACACGGTCACATTGCGAAAGCTGTATCATTATACAATCATATTCAAGAAACATGGCTACTGGAACACAGCTTTACATTTTCAGGCAGTTCTCTCCAGCCTCCACATTACATCTTGACTAACAAGGTGATATCTGTTCAATGCATAAGAATAACCTCCAGGATAACCTCTCAATTCTGTTTGGAATCTCTCAGCCATTGACACTATTTTGTCTCATTTCTCTCTTCCCCCTTTCAGTCAAGAAGGTTTTCTCAATCCCTTGGTGCTGAGTCTCAGCTCATTCTAGGATTTCTGTCCCTCATTGCCAGGAAGGTCCACACCCCTGGGAGTCATGTCCCCCGTAGAAAGGGGGAGGGCAGTGAGTTTATTTGTCATATTGGCTGAGAGAGGCCACATCTGAGCAACAAAAGAGGTTCTCTTGGGGGTGACTGTTAGGCCTAATTTTAAGTAGGCTTAGCCTATCCTTTGCGGGATTAAGTTTCATATGAACAAATCCCAAGATTGGAGGCTTGGCCTACTGCTTTGGCTGTCCCCACTGCCTTTGAGAATATCAAGAATTCTCCACTTGGAGAAGTTGAATTTTCCCCCTTTCTCACCATTGCCCCAAAGGGACTTTGCAAATACTTTTTTATTCACTGTTCAAATCCTTCTGGGATTTATCGAGTCATCATCACTCTAGACAAACCTACAAAATCTCATACCCTACTCAAGATTTCATGTACTTATGGTATTCAATTAAGCTGTCCACATAAGATATATTAGGAAATGCACTACTCAAAATATAAATTTCGTACCAAATAAACTTTTTTTGCTTTAGTCTCACACATAAGTTAAAGTTTTAAAATATTAATTACCATCTATTTTCAACACCTTGCATTATTGCCATTCCTTTCTTCTTTCTCATGCAAAACATGTTTAAATTTGTACATTTAGTCACTATCATTATATACTCTAGGAATTCCTAGATTATACCATCTCAGTCTTTATCGTATATCCTACCTTCTGATTTCATTTGTACCCCCAGGCCTCCTCCCTCTATCATTCTCACATTTAGCTTCATTCAGAGTTCTAACGTTACTGTATTACAGTTAGGTAATATTGTGCTATCCATTTCTGAATTTTTACAATCAGTCCCCTTGCACAACCTGTATTACCCAGTACATTTATTTTAAGACCCAAGGAAATATGTAATTTTGGAGAGATTTCCAAATTAAATGGAAAGGTTTTGATGCTTAAAAGGATAAACTCCGATTATCTGGAAAATTCACTTGCTTATGTCACTTTATTTCCAAACAATATTTGTTAAATGAAACAGTGTTCAGTTTGGTAATTGAAGTGTTTGTTTTTTTCTTTTCTAATGAAATTAATATTGTATATTGATACATTTGTTTCTCTGATTTTCTAATTTATCACATTCATGGATTCACAGGCATTGACATTTTCTTTAACTACTCCAAACTGTTTTGCTTTATTGTCATTTGAATGTACTTATCTTCTGTTTGTGAAAATCAGACCTGAATGATTGCTAATTATGCAATATTGTGAATTGTGAATATCTTAGTGATCTGTTTTGCTCCAAAAGTGAAAATGTCTCCCCATGATGTGAGACAGACCACAAGGTTTGCTGGTTAGTTTGAGTTCCATAAATGTTATAATTACCTGACATATCTTATTGTGAAAAGCACAAGTTAAAATGTTTTCTAATCATTCCATTTATATTGCATGTTTGTAATTATAATATAAAATTCTCTCACTCAATAAATCTGTAGATAAGTGGCCCTCATATTTTTCTTTTTGTTTTTTTAATTTATGTTAATTAAAAGAAGATAGAAAAGTACAAAGAAGGAAATAAATCACCTTATTTTGACCATCCCTAATTCTGATCTCCTATTTGTATAAGTTTTATATTTTTGTAGGCGTTACTTTATAGAAGCAACTTAATTATTAAAATTCTTGGTATTAAGGTGTTTTTTTCATCCATGATGGTTTTTTTTTCTTTCTTCTTTAATTAGAAAAGTTGTATGTTTACCGAAAAATCATGGTGCCTGTGCCAGATTGAAGCTATTACGTACCCGAGGAAAGCCATTACGTACCCCAAAAGCCATGTCTTTAATCCTCATTCAATATTGCTGGGTGGAATCTTTCTGGTTGTTTCCATGGAGATATGACCCACCCAATTGTTGGTGGTAACTTTTGATTAGATGGTTTCTATGGAGATGTGTCTCCACCCATTCAAGGTGGAATTGCTTACTAGAATCCTTTAAGAGGGAACCATTTTGGAAAAAGCTTTAGAGCCACCAGAACGAACACAACCAACAGAATGGCCAGAGCCCAGGGTAGCCCTTGAAGAAGCCTGGAGAGAAAACTAGCAGACATTGCCATGTGTCTTTCTAGCTGAGAGAGAAATCCTGAACATCACTGGCCTTCTTGAACCATGGTATTTTTCCCTGGATGCCTTAATTTTTATAACCTTGCCTTAAATGCCACATTTTCATGACCTTAGAACTATAAACTTGCAACTTAATAAATTCCTCTATATAAAGCCATTCCATTTCTGGTATGTTGCATTCTGGCAGCTTGCAAACTAGAACAGTGCCAAACTCCCTTAGCTTTTGCTCATGTGGAAATGTCTTAATCTCCCGAATTTTCGAAAGACGGTCCCTGTCGGATAGAAAACTTTTGGTTCACAATTCTTTTCTTTTTATGCATTTGACATTTAATAATGTCCACATTTTATTTTAGGTCTGGGGGTGCCCTCCTAGAAACTGTATATACATGTAAATTAAACTACTCTTGTATATTGTTCTAACATCTACTTTTAGGGTGACTATCATGGAAGCATTTTCAAAACTAAATTTCAAATGAGTACTTAAGTTCAATAAAATTGAAGCTTGTAAAATCAAAGCTATGAATGTTGTACGCAGCAGAGGACATTCTGAAAAGTCCAGGAAAAATTAGAATTAGAAGAAAATATGGAGATAATCCAGCCTAACCCCCCCTCCATTTTACAGATAAAGAAAATAAGTTTTGACAAGTTGTATTAGCCAGATTTGCTGAAGAACTTCTGTACTTAAAGCTCATAGCACTCTTACTATTGTCTTTAAGGATCCAAGAAGATTATAACAATGTATGTACAAAGGTACACCAGAATTTTTTTGTCATAGCCAAGAATAGAAACCACCTTACTATCTATCAGTAAGGAAATTGTGCTGGTTTGAAAGGATATATGTACCCTAGAAAAGCCATGTTTTACCCAAAATCTCATATCATAAAGTTAGATATCCCTATTCAATACTGTATGTTTGAAACTAATCAGATCATCTTCCTGGAGATGTGATTTAATCAAGAGTGGTTATTAAGCTGGATTAAGTGACAACATGTCTCCACGCATTTGGGTGGGTCTTGATAAGTCTCTGGAGTCCCATAAAAGAGGAAACATTTTGGAGAATGAAAGAGATTCAGAGAGAGCAGAGCAGAACGACATAGCCTTGAGAAGTAGAAAGCCAACTAGCCAGTGACCTTTGGAGATGAAGAAGGAAAATGCCTCCCGGGGAACTTCATGAAACAGGAAGCCAGGAGAGAAAGTAGCAGATGATGCCTTGCTCGCCATGTGCCCTTCCAGCTGAGAGGGAAACTGTGACTGTGTTTGCCATGTGCCTTTCCAGATGAGAGAGAAATCCCGAACATCATTGACCTTCTTGAACCAAGGTATCTTTCCCTGGATACCTTTGATTGGACATTTCTATAGACTTGTTTTAATTGGACATTTTCTCAGCCTTAGAACTGTAAACTAGCAACTTACTAAATTCCCCTTTTTAAAAGCCATTCTGAAAAAAAGAAAAAGAAAAAAAGCCATTCTGTTTCTGGTATATTGCATTCTGGCAGCTAGCAAACTAGCACAGAAATCAATAAATAAATTAATGGTGCATCCATAAAGTAAAATACTGTGTTGTTTTGATAAAAAAACAAACAAGGAAGGACTTTGTTTTGATATGGAAAAATTTTTAAATTATATTCGTTTAAAAAGTAAAGGCAAAAAAAAAAGTAAAGGCAAGGAGGTAAAGTGTATATTATGCAAATATTTTTGTAAATATGTATTTGTTTTAACTTGTATGTGCATAATATGATCTCTAAATAAATTAATAATAGTGGTTATGTATTGTTAATGATGAGAATTGGGCAATTGGGTACCTTTTTTATACTTCTTTATATTTGAACCACTTGAATTTATCACCATTTTAAAAAGTTGTTGTTTTAAAAATAAGAATGAAAAGCCATATTCCTTTTTATGCATGCCTTATTTTGATATTTTTGGATAGATAAACCTTAGTTAAGTTAAATAGACAGGAGCTGGTCTCTTGCATTATCTACCAAGCATGACTAAACTTAAAAATCCCTTCCTGATAGAACAAAGAAATGTCAATAATTCAGAGTGTTGAAAATAAATGGTAATTAATATTTTAAAACTTTAATGTATGTGTGAGACTAGCAAAAAATGTTTATTTGATACAAAATTTATATTTTGACTGGTGCATTTCCTAATATAATTTATGTGGACAGATTAATTGAACACCATAGTACTTGGAACCTTGCATAGGGCATGAGATTTTGTAGGTTTGTCCAGAGTGATGCCCAGATAAATTCCAGAGTGATTTGAACAATAAAAAGGGAAGTATTTGCAGAGTCCCCTAGGAGGAATGTTGAGAAAGAGGGATGTGGTAGTTAGATTCACTTGTCAACTTGGCCAGGTGAAGGTGCCTAGTTCTATTGCTATGAACATGAGCCGATGGTATGTGAACCTCATCTGTTGCAGATTACATCTGCAGTCAGCTAGGAGGCATGCCTGCTGCAATGAATGATGTTTGACTTAATTGGCTGGTGCTTAAATGAGAGACTCAAGGTAGCACAGCCCAAGCAGCTCAGCATACCTCATCTCAGCACTCATAGCTCAGCCCAGGCCTTTGGAGATGCAGAAAGAAATCACCCCGGGGAAAGTTGTTGGAACCCAAAGCCTAGAGAGAAGGCCAGCAGAGATCGTCATGTGCCTTCCCATGTAAGAAAGAACCTTAGTTAAAAGTTAGCTGCCTTTCCTCTGAAGAACTAATGAAATAAATCCCCTTTTATTAAAAGCCAACCCGTCTGTTGCATTCTGGCAGCTAGCAAACTAGAATGGAAAAATTCAACTTCCCCGAGTGGAGAATTCTTGATATTCTCACAGGCAGTGGGGACAGCCAAAGCAATAGGCCGAGCCTCCAATCTTGGGGTTTGTTCATATGAAACTTAATCCCACAAAGAATAGGCTAAGCCTACTTAAAATTAGGCCTTAGAGTCACCCCCAAGAGAACCTCTTTTGTTGCTCAGATGTGACCTCTCTCCAGCCAACACAAGCAAACTCCCTGCCTTCCCCCTGTCTACATGGAACATGACTCCCAGGGGTGTGGACGTTCCTGGCAACGTGGGACAGAAATCCTAAAATGAGCTGAGACTCAGCATCAAGGGATTGAGAAAACCTTCTCGACCAAAAGCAGAAGAGTGAAATGAGACAAAGTGTCAATGGCTGAGAGATTCCAAACAGAGTCCAGAGGTTATCCTGGAGGTTATTCTTACACATTAAGTAGATATCACCTTGTTAGTCAAGATGTAATGTGGAGGCTGGAGAGAACTGCCTGAAAATGTAGTTTTCCAGTGTGTTCCAGTAGCCATGTTTCTTGAAGATGATTATATAATGATATAGCTGTCACAATGTGACTGTGAAAACCTTGTGTCTGATGCTTCTTTTATCTACCTTATGGACAGATGAGTAAAACATATGGAATAAAAATAAATAATAGGGGGAACAAATGTTAAAATAAATTTAGATTGAAATGCTAGTGATATTGAAAGGGAGGGGTAAGGGGTATGGTATGTATGAATTTTTTTCTGTTGTCTTTATTTCTTTTTCTGAATTGATGCAAATGTTCTAAGAAATGATCATGATGATGAATATGCAACTATGTGATGATACTGTGAATTACTGATTATATATGTAGAACAGAATGATTATAAGTTAAGAATGTTTGCGTTTGTTTGTTGTTATATATATTTTTTAAATTAAAAAATTAAAAAAAAATTCCTTCCTGATGAAAAGAAGTTATATTATTTAGCTTTTGCCAGAGTATCAAGATGATACACGTATTATTCGAGGAGATTATGAATGTCTGTAGTCATTAGACAGGTGTTAATTAGTGGTATTTTGTAATACTGTATATTTTGGAACCATACTAAATGAAATGCTCTGAAAAAGTATATGATTCATAGGAGTTTCCCTGAGGTTTTTTTTTTAATTCGAAAGTTCTTTTTATTTTTACTTATAATTTTTTTGAAATTAAACTTTATTTTTAGAACATTTTTAACTTTACAGAAAAATTGCATAGTGGGTATAGCTTTCCCTTATACCCCCCACCCTCACCACCACCACCACCGACAAGTTCTGTTTTTAATATGGTGCATTTGTTATAATTGATGAACCAATAACACATTGTTTGTAAATAAAGTCTATAGTTTACATTAGAGTTCACGCTTTGTGTTGTAGAATTCTATAGATTTTGAAAAAGGCAGTATATCATGTCTATGGCTCTCTTTTTTTTTTTTCAAGTTTTGTACCCATGTGGAAAAGCAAAATGACTGCTTGCTATCTAAAATCCAGTCTGCTCATGGTGGCTGTTTAGATGAAGGTGGATCATTCTTCCCTTTTTTCACTCTTTTAAGATTAGATTTTGCCAGGGGAATGAAAGATATATTTGCATAAGGGGAGACACATAACAATCTTTCTATAGAGCATACAGTTCCATTAATTTTGCCTTTTTATTCAAAATGTATGACAAGATAAATGATATTAGAAATATAGAATCTTTCTAATACTTCAGTTACTGTTTTGTGAAGAGAAGGGCTGATGAGAAAGAGAAATAACCTAAATTCATTCATTAAAATTAACCTTATTTTTGGGTAGAAAATAAGAAAGTGTATAAACTTTAAGAACTGTGAACTTTTAAGATTAACATTGTAAAGACCACTCCATAAAGTTATTTTTGTAAGTGGCTCTAACTTAACCTCTTAGATTGAACCATTTTATGAGACCAAAAAAAAAAAGCCAAAAAAACTTTTAAAATGCCTATAAAGGTAACTGATTTAATAATTAACACAAATTTTTCTGTAAAGCAAAAGTCATTGAATTTATTTTTTTCCTATCTTAAGGAACCAAGTGATGGATAGTTTCCATTTATTCAATGCAGTCAGAAGTGAAAAGCAAATGAAGACTTGATTACTATAGTACTGCATGCTCAGTCTGTGCCCTGGAATAAATATGGTCCTTTGAAACCGAAATGGCATCTATCTTGTTGAAAAATATAGATGTATATGTCTGAATGTGCATAAAAAATGCTTCTAAAAATATAATTTCATTAAATGCATCAATTTGTTTCTATATCATCTTTAGTATTTATCAGCAAATGTGCATATTAGCCAGAAGATGCATGTATAGAAATATACTTTTGTATTTTAGCTGGTGACTACATTTGTGCCATTATATATTTTATGAGGCTAAATTTTGTTTGGATTATGAAAGTAATGATGTTTGTTTTAGAAAATCGGGAAAATACCAAAAAGGCCACACTATACTTTGTCTCATAGCAATAAGGGTTAAATGCTTTAAAGTTTATCTACAGCCCTTTAAAAGTTGGGTTTAGAAGAAGTCATTGGTAAATAACCTTTATCCAGTTCAACAGGCCAAAATACTGAGCCAGAGAAGGATTCTATAGCCATTTAATTTTGTAATGTGGAAATAATTTTTGTTATGTGAAACCAGAAAATAAGAAACTGAAGGTTACTGAATAAGCAGTTGTAGGCAATATCCACAGTTTTGGACATTTACAGTTCAACTTGTTCTAGACTTCCCATTTGAGACCATTTCTATTCTTATCACCTTCAAATATATTTATTTTATTGATTCTGTAGAATGCAAATAAGGGACAGCAACAGCTAGGCACCTAGTGTGAAATATAGTGTGTATTTCTGTGGTAGCACATAAATATGGGATGTTTTTGAAGTTCCTTTTAAAAATTTCACATAGGTAATTGTTTTTATTGCTTTCTTTTTATGTAGGTAGTGTTTTGATAACTGTGCTTTTGATAATTGATAGCAGCAATTCTTTTTCGTTTTTAAGTCTTTTGGAGAAGCTGTTCTTGTACATTTAAATAAACTGAGGTAATAACTGAGAATAAAGAGGAGAAATATTAGGTCATTTTTATTTAACAGTAAAGTAATTTTTTATTGCCTATGCAATCATCTTATCAGGAATCTGATTTTTACCTCTTCTTAATCCATATTATCTTTAATCTCTAGTTTTCAATTCAAGAAGAGTGAAAAATGAATGACTCTCTTTGTACCTCAGTACAGGTAGACATCAATATGTGTACATTTAACTTCTGTATTTTATAGAACATATGCCAGATATAACCATTTAAAATAACAATCCTTTCAATAAAGTGGTAGAGCTAGCATGTTTGTAAAGTTAAGGGAAGAAGGCAAGATACGAAAGTGTGTATATGTTATGATTTAATAAAAGCAAGGGGGAAAAAAGAAAAATGTTATGTGAAACTAGAAAATAAGAAATTAAGGCCACTAATATTTATAGTGAGTATTCAAATGATGAGATTATGTATTATTCCTCTCCTTTCTAGCTCTGCAAATCCATCTTTTTCAGAAGTGTTTTGCTTTTACAATAGGAAAAAAAATGCTCAAAAGATCCTGGGAACTCCTTTTTTTCAGTGGGATTAAATTACTATTTTACTGATTGGCCCACAAGAGAATTGTACCTTAAATACCCAAAAGCAAAATATGTAAGTGTTCAGTCATTCCTGCACATGTCAAAATTATAAAAGAAAAAATTTTTGTCTTTGAATATGAGTCTGTTTATAAGAGTTCCGTATTGTCTTTGTTCTATAAAGCATACTCATAATACTCAGCTAGTATTTTCCTCTTTGGGCTTTAAAATGAAAAAAAAAACTTTTAAGACCTTCTTTGCAAAATAACCTAGATTTTCTTCAGATTTCCTATTAAGTGTTTTGCAGTTGTCTTTTGCAATTTGGGGGTATGGGTGAGGGTGAGGCTGACTTATTTAATTTAGTATGATGATTTTGAGATTCATGTTATTATAGATGTATCAATAACTCATTCCTTTTGTTGGTGAATAGTAATCCATCGTATGGGTTTATCACCATTTGTTCAGTCATTTATTTATTGATGGGCATGTGGATTGTTTATCACTTTGGCCTATTCAAAATAAAGCTTTCATGAACATTTGTATACATGACACTGTGTGAACATATGCTTTTATTCCTCTTCAGTAAATTCCCAGGAGTGGAATGGCTGGTTATATAGTGAATGTATATTTAACTTTTTAAGAAGCTGTCAAAATGTTTTTCAAAACACTTGTCCCATATTTTTAGGTAAGAACTTTATGTTGGTCATATATTTTGCAAATATTCTCTCCCAGACTGTGGCTTGCCTTTTCATTTTCACAAGTGTCTTTTAATTTTGATTAAGTCTAATATATTGGCTTTGCTTTTGTAGTTCTTGCTTTTTGTGTCTCACGTAAAATAACTTTGCCAACCCCAAGATTCCTACAGTTATACTTCTGGAAGTTTTATACTTTTAGCTCTTCAATTTAGATCTGTCATCAATTTTCAAATCATTTTTATATATGGTATGAAGTAAGAATGAAAGTTTTTGTTTCTTTTTTAACATAACAGCCATCTAGTTGTTCCTGTAACATTTGTTGAAAAGATGATAATTTCCCCATTGATTACCTTGCCAGCTTTGTTGAAAATCAATTAACCATGTATATGGTTGTATTTCTGGACTCACTCTTCTATTCCATGAATCTAGGTGTCTGCCTTTGCACCAGTAGCAAACTGTTTTGATTACTGAAACTGATAACTCTTAAGATCAGGGTATAAGTCCTCTAATTTGACTCTTCTTTTTCAAAATTATTTTGGCTGTTCTTGGATCTTTGCATTTTAGAATCATCTGGTTAATTTATACCAAAAAGCTTGCTGAGATTTTGATTGTGATTGCATTACATTTATGGATAAATTTTGGGGCAAATTGACATCTTAACAATATTTTGTCTTTCAGCCATGAACATGTTATACCTTTCTATATAGGTCTTATTTAATTTTTCTCAGAAATGTTTTTTTTTTTTTTTTTGGGCGGCTGCCGTGGCTCAGCGGGCAGAGCTCCGACCTGCCGTGCTGGAGGTCTTGATTTTTATCCCTGGTGCCTCCTGCCCATATTCAAATTAAAAAAAAAAAAAAAGAAATGTTTTTTTTTTTCAGAATAGGTCTTGCACATATTTTGTGATGCTATGAAAAACTGCATGCTAAAATGTGTTAATTTTTCATTAGCTGATATTAGTAAAATAAATTGATTTGTATATATTGATTTCAAATCCTACTTTGCAAAACTCGCTTTTAATTCTGTTAAGCTTTTTTGTACGTACCTTAGGAATTCCTGTACAAACAGCGATGCTGCTTATAAGAAAAGACAGTTTAGTTATTTCCTGCTAATCAGTGTGCCTTTCTTTCTTTTTTTATAGTAGTTGTAAGCTTATGAAACAATCATGCATTAAATACAAGATTCCCATATACCATCCTATCACCAGCACTTTGTATAGGCATGGGACATTTGTTAATATTGATGATAGTACTTTTTTTTTTTATAATTACACTATTTTTTTTAATGTTAGTTACCTTGATTACACTTGATGAAAGGTTATTAAAATAGTTCTATCCATTATTTACATTATATATTTTTTGCCACTTATCATCCTACCATTACCACCTTGTGTTAGTATTGTACATTTGTTATAATTCATGAAAGAAAATTCTTATACTGTTAACTATAGCCCATCACGTACAGTAGGGTTCACTATGTTGTGTAGCCCTTGCTTTAACTTTTAATTTCTATTCTGGTAATATATACACATCCTAAAGTTTCCTCTTCTAACCACGTTCACCTATGCAGGTCAGTGTTGTAGATTACACTCACAGTAATGTGCCACCATCACCACCATCCGTTTCCAAACCTTTACCATCAGCCTAAATAGAAAACCTATACAAAAGTAAGCTTCAATTTACCATTTTCTACCCCCAGTCTATCTCCTGGTAACCTATACTCTGGATTTTTTTGCTTATTATAATTAGTTCATAACAGTGACATTATAAAATATTTGTCCTTTTGTGTCTGGATTATTTTACTCAACATAATGTCTTCAGGGTTCACGTATGTTGTGGTTTGCATCAGGGCTTCATTCCTTTTTATAGGTGAATAATATTCCTTTGTATGTATTTATCACATTTCATTTATCCATTTTTCAGTTGATGGGCATTTGGGTTGCTTCCATCCTTTGGCAACTGTGAATAATGCTGTTATGAACATTGGTGTGCAAATATCTGTTTATGTTTCTGCTTTCGGTTCTTCTTGCTATATACCTAGTGCTGGGATACTGGATCATATGGTAATTCTATACTTAGCTTCCTGAGGAACTGTTGAACTGTATTCCACAATGACTGCAGTATTTTACGTTTACTAGTAATGAATGAGTGTTCCTATTACTCCACCTCTTCTCTAACATTTGTAGTTTTCTGTTTTTTTAATAGTGGCCATTCTAGTAGGTGTGAAATGATATCTCATTGTAGTTTTTATTTACATTTCCCTAATAGCTAGTGATGTGAGCATCTTTTCGTGTGCTTTTTTGCCATGTGTGTATTCACTTTGGAGAAATGTCTTTTCACGTTTGCCTGTTTTTTAATTTGGTTGTTTCTCTTTTTATTGATGAATTGTAGGGTTTCTTTATATATTCTGAATGTTAAATCCTTCTAGGATTTGTGGTTTCCAAATGACTGGAAAATTCACCTGTGAAGTCATCTGATTCTGGGCTTTTCTTTGTTGGGAGGTTTTTGATGACTGATTCAATCTCTGTTTGTAATTGTTCTGTGGAGGTCTTCTATTGCTTCTAGAGTCAGTGTAGTTGTTCTTGTGTTTCTGGGGATTTGTCCTTTTAATCATAAGTTGTCTAGTTTGTTGTCATACAGTTGTTCATAGTATTCTCTTATGATCTTTTTTATTTCTGTGGAATCAGTAGAAATAACCCCCTTTCATTTCTGATTTTATTTATATCTTCTCTTTATCTTTGTCAGTGAAGCTAAGGGTTTGTCAATTTTATTGATTTTCTCAAAGAACCAACTTTTGGTTTTGTTAAATTTCTATTATTTTTTAATTCTCAGTTTCATTTATTTCTGCTCTAATCTTTATTTCTTTCCTTCAGCTTGCTTTGGGATTAGTTTGTTGGTCTTTTTCAAGTTCCTCCAGTTGTGCAGTTAGGTCTTTGAGTTTAGCTCTTTTCTCTTTTTAATGTAAACATTTAGGGCTTTACATATCCCTCTCAGCACTGCCTTCGCTGTATCCCATAAGTTTTCACGTGTTCTGTTCTCATTTTCATTCTTCTTGAAATATGTACTGATTTCTCTTGCAGTTTATTCTATGACCCATTGATTGTTTAAGAGTATATTGTTTAACCACCAGATATTTTTTATTTTTCTGGTTCTCTGCCTGTTATTGATTTCCAGCTTCATTCCATTATGGTCAGAGAAAGTGCTTTGTATAATTTCAGTCTTTTAAATTTTATAGAGATTTGTTTTGTGACCCAACATGTGGTCTTTTCTGGAGAATGGTCCACACACACTTGAGAGTAATGTAAACCCTACTGGTTTGGGGTGCAAAGTTCTGTATATATCTGTTTGGTCTTGTTCATTTATCATATTAGTCAAGTTCTCTGTTTCCCTTTTGATCCTCTGTCTAGATGTTCTATCTAATGATGATAGTGGTGTATAAAGTCTTCAACTATTATGATAGAGATTTCTTTCTTTTTTTTTCCAGTGTTTTCCTCATATATTTTAGGGCACCATGGTTAGGTACATAAATATTTATGATTGTTGTTTCTTCTTGGTGGTTTGCCCCTTTTATTAGTATATAATGTCCTTCTTTGTTTCTTGTAACAGTTTTGCATTTAAAGTCTATTTTGTACACTATTAGGATAGCTAACCTACTCTTTTTTTTTTTTTCTTTTTTTTTGTTACTGTTTGTGAGGAATATCTTTTTCCAACCTTTCACTTTCACCCTATTTGTGACTTTGGGTCTAAAGTGAGTTTCTTGTAAACAGTATATAGTTGGATATACTCTTTTATCAATTCTGCCAGTCTGTGTCTAATGATTGAATATTAATGGGATAAACTCCCCAATTAAGTAACTGTAAATGCAGTGCTTACTTCAGCCATTTTATCCTTTGGTTTCCATATGTCATATTTTTTTTAATCTCTCTTTTTACTCTTTTACTCTTATTGATAATGTTAATTTCTTCATTCTCCTCCAAGCCCTTCTTTACTTTCTTTTCCTTTTAGCCTGTAGAACTCCTTTTAGCATTTCTTGCAGGCCACATCTCTTGTTGAGGATCTCTCTCAGTTTCTGATTATCTGTGAATATTTCAAACTCTGTCTCGTTTTTGAAGGATGGTTTTGCCAGGTGAAGAATTTCGACTGGCAGCTTTTTCCCTTCAATACCTTAAATATGTCACACTCTGCCTTCTTGCCCCCGTGGTTTCTGATAAGAAATTAGCACTTACTATTATTGAGCATCACTTGTATGTGACGAATCACTTTACTCTTGCTGCTTTCAGGATTTTCTTTTTATCTTTTGCATTTTACATTCTGATTAGTATGTGTCTTAGAGTACATCTAATAGGATTTATTCTATTTTGAGTATGTTGCACTTCTTGGACATGTATATTGATATATTTCATGAGAGTTGGGAAATTGGGGGCCATGTTTTCCTCAGATATTCTCTCTGCCCCTTTTCCCTTCTCTTCTCCTTCTGGGACACCCAGGATGCATTTATATGTGCACCCCATGCTGTCATTCATATCCCTGAGAACCTGTTTAATTTTTCCTTTCTTTTTTCTATTTGTTCTTCTGTCTGTAAGATTTCTATTGTCTGTCTTCTAGTTTGCTGGTTCTTTTTTCTGCGTGTTCAGATCTACTGTTGTCTTGCCCCTAGTGTCATTTTAATCTCTTCTATTGTGCCTTTCATTCCCATAATTTCTGTTACATTTCTTTTCATACCTTTGAATTCTTCTTTATACTCACACAAGTTGTGTTAATATCCTTTGTCTTTTTAACCATATTTTCTTTCATCTCCTTGAATTGATTCAGGGCTTTTATTTGAATATCTTTGATTAGTTGTTCTAAATTCTGTGCCTCCTCTGAAGTTTAAATTTGTTTTCTTGATTGGCCCTCATCTTCCTATTTCTTAGTATGGCTTGTAGTCTTTTGCTGATGTCGAGGCATCTAATTATCTTTGTGAGTTTACTCTGATATCAGTTTCTCTCTTGCCTAGGGTTTTATTGTTGATTGGCAATATATTAAGGCTCTTCTTTTACACCTGGTTCAACTTATTCTGTACCTTTAGAATAACTTGGTTTTATTTATCAATTTTCTTTCTGCTCTTCTTCATCTGATTCTTGCTCTGGATATATGGTACAGTTTTTAAGATTGTACTTTTTGTCCAATTCCATTACCCCCAAGATAGAGCTTCCTTTCCTGTTCTTTCCCTGGGAATCTATAGATTTGCTTCTATAGCTTTCTTTATGCTCCTTTCATTGTCTCATGCTGGCTTTCACCTGGACCGTAAATTCTGGCAAGAGGGTCATTCTGAGAGGACTTTGCCAAATAAGTATTACCCAGTCAAAACAGCCAAAGACCCACAAAGGGGGCATAGAACTTTTCCAAAGTGCCCTGGCGGGGAGGGTATCAAGATGAATGCCAAAAGCCTCTTAGATAGGTCCCTGAAGCTATCCTTACCGCTCCTTCCCATCATATGATGTCCTTCAGCAAATCGTTCTCTGCAGCCCTGAGGAAACCCTGCATCTTTAAATCTCCACTGCCTCTGCCCCTGTCTGGCCTGAGATTGAAACAATGGCTGTTGCTTTCTTTGCCTGGAGTGTTTGAAACAGTAGCTCAGAGCCCAGATTCACCAATCCAAATTCTCAAATCAAAAGCCATGATCAGTGCTCAACCATGCCCCCTCCCCATTCTTGGGGAAGAGGATTTTTACATCTGTTACTCTCAGCATCAGCTAGCCAGGGACTGTATCTTGCCAAGGCAGCCTGCTGCAAGATGGGGAATGTGCACGGCAGTTGCCATGCAGAGAGAGCCACTCAGTTTTGCTTTTTTAAAAAAACAGTTTTATTTGCATACTATAGAGTCCATGCAAAGTGTACTAGCAGTGGCTCTTGGTATAATCACAGAATTGTGCATTCACCATCATGATTGGTTTGAGAACATTCTGATTGCTCTGAAAACAAACAAAAATCCCACCCTATATACCCCCCTATTATTGACACTTGGGATTGGTATAGTACCGTCCTTATACTTGATGAAAGAATATTACAATATTACTGTTAACTATAATCCGTAGTTTTCACAAGTTGTGTTTTTCCCCCATATACCACCCTATTATTAACACCTTGTAATAGTGATGAACATTTGTTCTAGTTCTTTGCAGTAGTAGTTTATCAGCCTCTTCCTCCTACTTTTCCCCGGATTTTCTACATTGTTCTGTCTTCAGAAGCTCCAGAACAATTGTTTCAGACAATTCTTGCTTGTTTACTAGCTATTTTGGTGGAAGGACTGAGTTCACTCTGTACTCTGCCTTCTTCCCCAGAAGTCTCCCCTGCCTTTGTCTATTCCTTGCCTTTTTTGCACTGGCTAGAGCCTCCAGGACAGTGTTGTGTAGAAATAGTAACAGCAGACCCCCTTGACTTATTCCCTGTCTTAGGGTGAAAGCATCCATTTGGTCCTTCAATGAAATATTATGTTAACTGTAGATTTTTCAAAGATGTCCTTTTATCAGATCAAAAAAAGTTCTATTCCTAGTTTGCTGAAATTTTTTTTATCATGAATGTATGGTGGATTGTGACAGGTGCTTTCTCTGCATCTGTTGAGATGATCATACAGTTTGTTTTTTTGTGTAGTTTTTTTTTTTAATATTAAACCAATCTTGCTTCCTGGGAGAAATCACGTGGGTGATCATCATTTTATGTATATATTATTGAATTTCCTTTGCTAAATTTTATTACTTTTTGACTGTTCTTCATAAAGTATTTTGGTCTCTAGTTTTCTTGTTATATGTGTCTGATAGGGGTATCAGACTAATGCTGGCCTAATAGAATGAATTGGCAAGTGCTCTCCTCTTCAATTTTCTTCAAGTGTTTGTGTTGAATTGGTGTTACTTATTTTTTATATGTTTGGTAGAATTCCCCAGTGAAGCCACCTGGGCCTCTTGTTTTATTTTTTGGAAAGTTTTTTATCTATAAGTGTATTTTTGTAATAGATAAAACATTATTCAGTATACCTCTCGAGTAAGCCTTTTCTTTTCTAAGACATTTGTTCATTTCATCTAAGTTATCAAGTTTATTGGTATGTTTATAATAATAATCCCTTTTTGTCTGTTCTGTTGTCTCCTTTCTTATTCCTGAGAATAATAATTTGTGTCTTTATTTTTTTTAATAGTCTGGCTAGAGGTTTATCAACTTATTGATTTTTATCAAAGAATCATATCTTGGTTTTATTGATTTTTTTTTAAATCTCTTTCACTGACTTCTGCTTTTATTTGCTCTTCTTTTTCTAGTATCTTATGGTGGAACTTAGGCTTCTTTTGTAATATAGTCATATTGTTATATAGTACTACTCTAGCTACATCTCTCAAATTTTGATGTGTTCCATTTTTATTAGTTTGAAAATCCCTTTCTGATTTCCCTTTTGATTTTTTTTATTTGATCAGTGAGTTGTTTGAAGTGTATTATTTAGTTCCCAAACATCTGTGGGCCTTTCAAGTGTGTTTCTTTTATTTATTTCTAATTTCATTCCATTGAAGTCAGAGAACATACTTTGCATGATTTTAATCCTTTAAAATTTATTGAGTTTTGTCGAATATCCCAGGATATGGTCTGTCTTGTTAAGTGTTCTGTGTATACTTGAAAAGGATATGTATCTCTGTATTCTGGTTGGAGCGTTCTATAAATATCAGGTGAAGTTGGTTGATAGTATTTTTCAGATTTTCTATATCCTTACTGATTTTCTGCCTCCTTGCATCAATTTTTGGGAGAACGATTGTGAAATCACTAAATATACTTGTGGATTTTCTGTTTTCCTTGAATTTTTTTTTATTGTGTGTTTTGAGACACACACAAATAGGATTATGTCCTTTTGATAAATTCATGTTTATTATTATGAAATAATCCTCTATCCTTAGTAATATTCTTTGCTCAGAAATCCACTGTTTTAAATATGAACATTCTAGCCCTCTTTTTTTTTTTTGCTTTTGTTTTT
>PVIY010023793.1:0-38904 GCA_004026745.1 Myrmecophaga tridactyla | reverse complement strand
AGGCAACTCAGGTATAATGGTAACTGGGTGGCCCATGATTTAACCTTTACTAAGGTCCATTAGTAGGCCAAAAGCTGTTTCTCAAAAGGAGACAAGTTATCTGCAGCAGATGGTAAGGCTTGCTCCAAAATCCTAAGGGTCTACCTTATGATTCTCCTATAGAAGTATTCCAAAAGCTCCAGATAGCAGCCTTAATTGCAACTGACACTTCCAACAACATTGGATCTGCTGGATCATATGGCTCAAATGGCAGAGCAGCTTGTACAGCAGCCTGGACTTCTCTCCTCATTTTGATCCCCACTCAAAACTAGTAGTTTTGGTCACTTGGTAAATGGACTGGAGTAGCACACCAAAATGGGGAATATTTTGTCTCCAAAATCCAAAGAGGCCATGTGCCTCTCTGTTGGTCATGGGTGGGGGGAGGGGGCCAGGTAGGTGTAACAGCTCATCTTTCACCTTGAAAGGGATATCTTGACATGGTCCACAGCACTGGAATTACCATTAGAAATTTCACTGAGGTGGATGGCCCCTATATTTTTGTTGAATTTATTTCCCATCCACTGACAGGCAAATTCCTTACCAATAAGTCTAGAGTAATTGCTACTTCTTGCTCACTAGATCTAATCAGCATGATATCATCAATATAATGGACTAGTGTGATGTCTTTTGGGTGGAAAAAGATAAAAAAAGATCAAGTTCCCTATGGACAGGATTGTGACATAGGGCTGGAGGGTTGATATATTCCTGAGTCATGACAGTAAAGTTATACTGCTGGCTTTGTCAGCTGAATACAAACTATTTAAGGTGGTCCTTACTGATAGCTATTGAGTAAAAAGCATTTGCCAGATCAATAGCTGCATACCAGGTACCAGGGTATCATTTGCTCAAGCAATGATACCACATATGTAACAGCAGCTGTAATCGGAGTCACTTTACAGTAATCCACTGTTATCCTCCAATTCCCATATGTTTTCTGTGCAGACCAAATAGAAGAGTTGAATAGGGATGTGGTGGGAATCACCACCCCTGCATATTTCAAATCCTTAAGAGTGGCACTAATCTCTCCAATCTCTCCAATAATCTGGTACTGGTTGTGATTCACTATTTTGCTGGATAGGAGCAGTTCTAGTGCTTTCAAATAGTTCTAATGGTCCACACTTCACAAGTTAGAGAGTCAATGTGAGGATTCTGCCAGTTGCAGAGTAGGTTGACTCCAGTTGCATTTTGGAACTGGGGAAATGACCACAGAATGGGTCCAGGAATACACTGGACTCACAGTGAAATGGACCTGAGCTAAAATTCCATCAATCACCTGACTTCCATAAGCCCCTATTCTGACTTGTAGAACGGAGTGCTGTTTTGGGTCTCTTGGAATTAGTGTTTTCTGAGCCCAGTGTCTACTAATCCCCCAGATATCTGATCATTTCCTTTTCCCCATGTATAGTCACCTTGGCCAAGTTGACACTAGAACCAATGCATCACAGCAGCCCAATCCTTCCATGGGAGATGGCTGCAGACGGGTGGCTGTGGGAGTTTTCTGCCCCAAGTACAGAAGGCACAGAGCCCCACACTGAGCCACATTTTGACCAGTGATTTAAGATCACAGGTACCCCACAGTTTCAGCCCTGCCTTGTCAGATGCAATAGGGTTCCAGGAGGTAAGCCACTTCTGAAGATGAATGAGTAACAATCTGTGGGCAGGTTGCAAAGTGCAGAAGAAGAGAGCAGAACTTTCCAGAGCCTCTTCAGACTTTATCCCAGACCCATGAGAGTTGGTCTTCATTCCATGCATATATACCTGGTGCTATTTTGGGTGAGAAATACTGACAACCTGATTGTCAAAGCAGTGTCCTAAATCGACTTAGGCAACACCTAAACCCAAGACATGAGAGAGAAACAGACCTTCAGAAATGACCTATTGAGATAATCAAATGACCAGATATCAGTAAAAAATCACAAGGTACACTAAAGCACAAGAAGAAATTTGCCAGTCAAAGGAAGAAATCAAAAAGTTAGAGGAGGGTGCTGCAATGGTGGCTCAGTGGCAGAATTCTTGCCTGCCATGCTGGAGACCCTGGTTCAATTCCTGGTGTCTGTCCATGCCAAAAAAAGAAAAAAAGATTAGAAAAGACACAGAATGATGAACAACTAATCAAAGATGTTCAAGTAAATCTCCTGATTCAATTCAAGGTAATGAAGGAAAATGTATATAAAGAAATAGGGGATATTAAGAAGACACTAGAAGAGCATAAAGAAGAATTTGGAAGGATATACAGGAAAAAATAGACATTATATATATAAAAAACACTGTAGATGAAATGTAGGTATGATTCTACTAGACATAGAATCTCAGATTTGAAGAGCCAGAAGAAAGAATCAGTGAGCTAGAAACAAAACAATCAAATTTGTAAAGCCAAGAGAACAGATCAAGAGATAAAAAATGAAAAATAATTTGAGCAGAGTCTCAGGGAAATGATTGACAACACAAAGTACACAAACATACGCATCATACCTCAAACCACCACGCATAAATGTCCAACCCTGAACAGTCAGCAGCCCTCCACCAGTTAAAAGATTATGATTCAGTGAAAGCACAGATGACGGTTAGCAATTTTTAATAGGAAAGTGTTTAAAATTAAGGTATGAGCATTGTTTTCTTTAGACATAATGCTATTACACACTTAATAGACTACAGTATAGTGTAAATACAACTTTTATATGCTCTGGGAAACCAAAAATTTCATGTGACTCACTTTATTGAGATATTCACTTTATTGCTATGGTCTGGAACTGGTGTGCAATGTCTCTGAGGTGTGCCTGTAATTTGGCTTATAATCCAGCATTACTTTATTTAGACTGTTCCACCTCTGGCCATTTTATTTGGCTTCTCTGTCTCTTTGACATGCACTATCAGTTTGGTTTTCTTTAAGCTCATCCTTACTTTCTGATGCTAGGAGATTCTCCAGGCTAATCTTGTATATGTCTTGCCCTGGGCAAAGTTTCAGCTACTATTCTAAGGAGCCCTGCTTCTTTTTAATTAAAGTGAGGTATTATAAATAAAGATAAGGATCCTACCTGCGCATAATGATATTTGGGTATCATAGTTTCTAGGCCCTATTAGCTGAAAGATCAAGGGAATATACATGTGTGTACTTACCATATGTATGCCCATATCTATAATTAAATCTATATGCAGCAATCAATATCTGTATTATGGTAAGAAACAGTTCACACTGATTCCTCAAACTTTAATCATTTACCACATGAATCATTCTATCCTCATCCCATTAACAGTAAGAAACTTCTCTCTGATCATACACCATTCATTTACTTTACATTCAATTCCAGTATATATATATGTATAGTGTATGGTGCTATCAGAATTGCTAATCAATATCCACATGGGAAACAACTTTGACAGCTACAATGCATTACTATGCACAACATATTTTTATTTTTCATTTTATAGTTTCCACTTATTTCCAAAATTCCTAAGTTAAGCAACTTTTTCCTCAAAACAATTCATTGAGACCTATATATCTGTAATAGAACTTATATTTTTTGTCAATATTGCAATCCATCTTGGTATCCCTGATGTTCTAAGTGATTTTTTTATTGTATAGATTAAGATTTGTTCTTTGTGTTGTAATGTTCTATGAGTTTTGACACATGCATATTGCCATGTATTCACAATTACAGGATCATATTGAAAATTTTCATTGTGCTAAAATATCCCCTGTGCTTGACCCACCCAACCCTTTTCTTTTCCCTCTCCTTATTCTACTCTGGCAACCACTAATCTTTTTAAAATCTCTATAAATCTGCCCTTTCCAGAATGTCATTAAAATTGGAATCAAGCTGTAGCTAGTCTTTTCATATTGGCTTCTTTCACTGAGGAACATGCATTTTAGAGTCATCCATGTTGCATCCTGATTTGATACCTCATTTATTTTATTTTATCAGTGAATAATAATGTATCATATAATGTATACCAGAATTTTTTATCCATTTACCTATTTTAGGACATCCAGATTGCTTTTACTTTTAGGCAATAATGAATAAAGCTGTTATAAGCATTCATGTGCAAGTTTTTGTGTGGACATGTTTTCAAATCAATTGGATACATACTTAGAGTCATGATTACTGTATTGTACAGTACATTATGTTTAATTTTGTAAGAACCTTCAAACTGTCTTTCACAGTGGCTGTAACATTTTTTTCACTCTCATCAACAATGAATAAGTGTTCATATTGCTTCATATTTTTATTTGCAATTGGTATTAATAGCTTGTTAGATTTAATAGGTACATAGTGGTATCTCGTTGTTCCATTTGTAATTCCCTAATGACAAATAATGTTGGCCATTTTTTCATATGACTATTTAACATCTGTACATCTTCTTTGATGAAGTATCTGCTTGGGCTTATTTAGTTTCTTTTAAAAATATGGTTGTTCTTGTCATTACTTTTGTTGTTGAGTTTAATAGTTATTTTTGCATATTTTAGACACACATCCTTCATCAGATAAATGTTTTGTAAATGTTCTCTATCACTTTGTGGCCTATTTTTCATTCTTTTAACAGGGTCTTTCAGGGAGAAAAAATTTGTATTTGTAATGAAGTTCAAATTAACTTTTTTTTTCTGGATAGTCGTTTTTGTGTTTTACTTATAAAAATCAGAACTGTGATAAGCCTACATTTTTTTCCTGTGAATTCTTCTAAAACTTTATACTTTGGCATTTTACATTTAGGTTTATGATCTATTTTGAGTTAATTTTTACAATAAGGTTATGTTTGAGTCTAGGTTCATTTTCCTCTGACTTCTTTCAGGATTTTTTCTGTTTTTGGTTTTCAGCAATTTGAATATTATATGCCTAGGTGCTGATTTTTTTGTTTTTCCTGCTTGGTTGGTATTCTCTTGGCTTCTGGTATTCTTGATTTTGAATCTGACATTAATTTTGGAAAATTCTGAGCTATTAAGAATACCTGAATTTCCCCTACAGTTTTTTTTTTCTTTCCTTCTTTTCTGGTATTCCAGTTACTATTTTTGAGATTGTCCCACACATACTGGATGCTCTATTAGTTTATTTTCCTCTATGCATTTCAGTTAGGGAAGTTTCTATTAGCCTGTTTCCATTTCATTTATTCTTTCCTCAGCTATTTTTATATACTGATGAGCCCATTAAGGCATTCTTTGTATTTGTTAGTTTTTTGTTTTTTTTTTTAATTTCTAGCCCTTCCTTGTGAATCTATCTCAGTTTTTATCCCTTCGCTTAACAGTTTAACCCAACTGTTCTTGCATGTTGTCAAGCTTCTTAATTTTTCATTAGTGCCCTTAACATATATATTATAGTTATTTTTAAAACCCTGTCTGAAAATTCCAAAACCTGCACCATAACTGAGCCTGGTACTGTTGCTTACTTTGTTTATTCAGCCTTCCCCCACTCCCATTTATCATGCGTTGTACTTTTTTTGTTGAAAGCCAGATATGGTACACCAGGGCTTTAGTATGAAATTTTATGTTAATAAGGCCAAGAGTGAGCTTATGGATTTAATGTTTGCTTTAGCTGTAGGTGCCAGAAATTTCATATGGCTGCTTGTTTTTGTATTCACTGTTATCTTTGGACTTCCCTAATATCCTTGTCAAAATCTGTCTCATGTAGCTCCTTCAGCTTTATCTATTGTTATTTTCCTGGAACTCTGCTGATATTGTGGTAAAGTATGGGGAAATTAAATGATAGTCTATTTATAGGTCTGTGTCCCAGTGCTGTTGTGATATTCACAAGTGTTTCTTAGTTTACCCCATGGTAAACTCACCCACCTCTGTGTTCCATCCTTTAGGTGAGACAGAAAGGTTAGAGGGGCTTGAGTTGAAAAAAAGTGCCCTACCCTCAGGTGGAATAATTGATTAAAGTCTGGTCCGTGGGTCTTTGCAGTGAAGAAAGCTCTGGGCATATTTCACAATATTTACTCTTCCTCTCACTTTCAGAGCCATGAAAGGATATAACTTGGCTCTTCACTGTGAGAATCTGTTGGAGTTTCTGAAGGTAAAACATAAGTATGGGATGCCCTCTCACACTGTGGTCCCCAAGAGTTTCTCACTCTCCAGCTAGCTGACAACAATTTGTCAAAATGGCAGTTTAAACCTTTCTGCCATGTTATGACTCTAGCAGTTACTCTTCCATGTAAGCAAATCTCAACTGTGACCTATCTCTTTAGCTCATATTTTCAAGAGTCAATTTGTCTGGTACTTTCAATTCTGTGATGGGTGAGAGAAAAGTCATTGATTTTCAGTTTATTCTGCGCTTTCTTATTGTAGGAAGGGAGTATTGACTTCCAAGTTCTCTACATGTTGGAGCTGAAGCCAGAATCTCATTTTTAAAATTTTCTTTTATTCTGATCTTGGGTATATCTTTAACAGATTTTAAAATCAATAGAATAATCTGTCTGTTTGTCACTACTCTATTTCCAAATTGTTGGTGGTTGGTTTTATTTTATTTTTTCATCTATTCATACGCATTCTTTTCCCAGGTGACATGTAACTACATTTTCAAGTTACAAAAATAAATTTTTGGAATTTAACATTTATAAAAACATAAATTCCAGTGTTTAGGAATTGATATGATTTTTTTCTTTCTAAATGTTTTTTTTTTTTTTCTGGAGCATATGAGATTTTTCTCTCTATCCTTCATTTCCTAGGATTTTACCAGAATATGTTTCAGTGTTTGTCTTTTTTCATGAATCCTGCCTGAAAATCAGAAGGTTCTTTAATTCTAAAGGTTCAAATCTTTAGTTCAGGGAAACATCTTCTACCATTTTTATTCAGTTTTATTTTCAGGTTATGGAGGTACAGTTATTTAAGTTCCTAAAGCATAAGCAACAAATAAAACCCTCATCCTATCCACCCGTATCTATCCACGTGCCTGCACTTTATTTTTCTTTATTAACTCCTTGGCTTATCCTAAAAAGATAATATAAAGTAACAATGGATGCAAATAAAAAATGAAGGAAAAAGTTATTGGGTTTGATTTCACCCTTTATCCAAGCTTATAAATTACTCTGCTCAGGTCTAATAGATGTCGGCAGAATAAACATGATAATTGGTTCAAATACAAAGGACTGTATTGCTGATGGTACACCTAATGGGGGCATCAGCATATTGCTTTTGATTCTATATGCCCACTACTTCTTCAAGATTGAGGCAAGTGGACTCCATGGATTTGACTGTGGGAGTCAAGTGCAACCTGCCACCGTCCTGTGACCCACAAACACACCTTATGCTCAGGACAAGATGTGTTTTCCTGAATTCTAGATCAGGATTATAAATATGCCCTTCTCAAGAGCATGTTGCAGATAGTGGTCCTTCCACTTTTACTCTGGACACATATAAACATGCCGAGTACATAAGTTTTACGGCACCTGGCCAACTCTCTGCTGTGATGTCTGTTCTCAGCAAGATGAGGCAGCACCTTTCCACTATGGCACAAGCTAGGTGGGGTTGCCTGAGTCAACTATCTCCCTGTGTTGGCCCTACATAAAGACTCATGGAACATGGGGGACCTCTTCCCAGTAGCAAAGCTGACCTTGATTTTTTTCTTTGGGTGAATAAGCATTGTTTCATCCAATGCCTGGGTGAGTTGTGCTTTTGTTGTTATCACCAAGACCTGCAAATTGTTGAATGAGTTGGGACCCACAGACTGCTGTAGCAGACATTGTTATACTCTTTGCTCCTCTCCATGGATTGAAATTCCTTCTTGGGAAGTGGTAACGGGATTTTTCCTTTCCAACAGTTTGGGGCAGTGAGCAAGGTGCCAACAATTACACTCCCAGTGGGTTTGCGTGGGAGCTGAGGAGCACTGAATATGGAAGCCCATTGCTTTTATAGCAAATGGTAAACGAGCATGCTCTTAGTCTGGGAGGAGAAGTTACCTAATTTCTCAAGGTTATAAGCTATATAAACAGCTGTGAGAAATTGCATGGGCCAAGAAGAAGTGAGACATAACTATCAAGTCATGTCTGGGCACAGGGGACCATGGAAGACTTTGTTTCCAAAAAAACAAAATATGTGTATAGGAGTCAGGATGGGAGAAAATAAATCACTTGATATTCACTATACCTAAACATTATTTGATTTAATCTAATTTGAAATGTATCCCAGTGGTTGGCTTTGAAGAAAGCTATATTCCAGTTCCTTCCAAAAAATAACATCTTCACCCACACTCTTGAAATTATTCTGTTCACCTTCCTTTCCAAATCTAATCCATTCAATCATGTCTCTTTTCTTGAATCTTCAAATGTGGAAAATGAATGCCACTTCCTGTATGACATCCCTGCCTCCAGCCTTTTTTTCTATACCTTCTAGATAATGTAGCCACAAGATAATATATATTGGACATTCAGATTAAAAATTAAATACCTTGGTGTGATGGTTTGAAGCTGTTATAAGAGGATAACACAGAGAAAAAAAAAACACAGAAGTTAAGAGAGAAAGAAGCTAAAAGAAAGAAACATGCAGAAGCTGAGAGAGGAAGCCACTTAAACCAGAAACTAGAAGCAACAAAACCTGGGAGGGAAGGGCCAGCAGACATCACCAGATGTCTGGCTGCCTGACAGAGGAGCCCAAGCTTGCCAGTCTTCAGAGAAGGTATCATCCTGTTGATGCATTAATTTGGACATTTCTACTGCCTTTGAACTGTAAACTTTTATTTCTGATATACTGCATTTATTCAGCTTTAGCAAGCTATAACACTTGGCATTATTCCTAGATAAGGTTTAATTCCTTCAAATAGCTTTTACAGTAATTCATTAACTGGCCAGTTCTCTGAGCTTCATGGGTCTGAGATTTGGTATCTTCAGTTAGTTGTGAGACATTCTCAACCATCATTTTTTCCTTTGTTCTGCTTCATTCGCTTTTTCTTCTCATTCTAAGATTTCAAATGTCATTATTTTAGGACATTACCTATTGTTCCACAGAACTTGATTGTATTATCTTTTTTTTCCCTTTGTTCTTCATTTTGAGTGATTTCCACTGACAGTTCTTCAAGTTTACTCATTCATTTCTCAGTTGGTTTGAGTTCACTGGTGAGCCTGGCAAAAGTATTCTTCATTTGTTTTGCTATGCTTTTCTATTGCTGTCATTTCCACTTACTTTTCCTCTTAAAGTTTCCAAATTTCTTTTGTAATACATCATGTCTTCATGCATGTTGCCTACTTTTTCTAGTAGTGACTTTAACATATTAATCATAGCTGTTTTAAATTCCTTATGCAATAATTCATAATAAGGGCATCCCTTATTCTGATTGGCATGCTTTTTCTAGACAGTATTTTTTCTCTGCTTCTTTGTCTGTCTAGTTGTTCACAGACAAGTCTTAAATCTCTCATGTTTCTGTACATCTTGCAAGCAGAGGCACAAATGGAATTGGTGTTAAGTATCATTTAAAGGATATATATATAGCTTTTCTCTAGTGTAATAGAGATGATGTGTCCCTCTGGACCAGAAGTCGGGCAGGTCCGCTTGTAGCCCTTTGATGGGGATAATTTATCTTTCTACCAGTTAAATATGATGTAAGGTTTAGTGAGTTTGAAATATATTTAATAATTTTCAATTAATTCTGGCATTATAAAATGCATTGTGCCAACCATATTTAAAGATTTGGGCATGGTTTCTAGAACCATTTTGTGCACATATAACAATTTAATATTATTTCCTTGGATCACATCTACACCAGTATAGTTCTATGAACCATGATCAAGGCTTTAAATATGCCAGCTTTTATAGGTTAAATATCTTCTTGTCTTATAATGGACTTTTATCACCTCCTTTTATTCCTGCCATCATCTGCATAGTCATAAAACATGTGAGAATAATTGTTGAACAGCAAAAACAAGAAAAGGAAACTATGAAAGACAATAGATGTTCTTTGTCATTAAAGTGCCCTTTTTTTGGATTCTCCCTAATTGATGGCCTCTTGCTTAGTAGGTCATCACTTCCAAGCTTAATAAATATTATTTTAATAGATGTCTGAAAGGAAAAGTGTATTATTTTTGGAAATATTTATTTGAAACATGAATGAAATATTTCAAAAATAAAGAAATAAAATTTTAAAAGCCCGCACACCACTACTATATCCTGCTTTTCTCATATGGAGTTGGGAGAATTTCTGGAAAATATTGCCACCACTCTAACACCTCCGATAATATGTGTGTTGGAGGACACACGTTCTGCATGGAAGATGGAAATCCTGATTTGGGAAATGAAGTCTTTGTTGGCATACCTGTGAAGTTTACTTCCTTTTTTATTTGAGGATTGCAACTTTGAAAGAGAAAAGATTATATAAAGAGGTAACAGTAGCCACAGATATTGTGATACAGAGTATTTCATTTTCTGTACTACAGCTTTGTGGTCTAAAGCATAATAAATTTTTGACACAAGATTTATCATCAAGTTCAGAAATAATGTGTTTAGCTATAGAATTTCAATTCCACTGGAGACCTTAAATTGAATATGAGGTAAATATTGAGAAATAACCAGATGGAAATGTAAAGAACAACATAATATCGATGGCATGAAGAGCGTAACAACAGGTCTTGTAGAGATTTAAAGAGTGGGGAACATAGCTATTATCCATAATAAAATGCAAATCAAAATGTTGGTAAGAAAAAGGTAATATAGAATATTGGCCAAAAATTAAGCTTGAAATCTTAACATGACTAAAATACGACTGTGCTGATGCCAACATGATTGAGAGGGCTCATAAGCAAACTGACAATGGAAACGTGATTGTGAAAAATGGAATCATAGATCAAGAATAGTATACGTCAATGCAAATATTTTAAATGGTCAAAACAATATTGGAGCATATTTAGAGGAAGATTAAAAGAGTACGTTAGTATATCTCACTTAGAAGAGAGCAATACAGAAGCTATTAAGTTAGCACTGAAACTATTGGACCCCAAAGGATATTGACATTGATATACATTTATACAAAATCATATATTATAATACATTCTCTCTTTTGGTGTCTTGCATATATATATATATTGCAAGCTTAAAAAGCCAAAGTGGTTGTTTACTTTTCACTATCATTAACCAAGGAAAAATGAACCCAAGGGGAGAAGGTAGAAATCTTGAAATGAAATGATCAGGGAGATATGTGTTCATAATTTCAAGAGAAATAAATATTAAATAATAATAATTATCATTGGCTAGTTGCCTTTTTGTGACAAGTATATTACCATATCATGCACATTCAAGTGTTCTGGGTTCGTTGTTTTTATCTTTGTGAACTTACTTTTATGAAAATTAAGAAGCAAAAGTTCAGGGAATAATACGCTCAAAAAAAAATTCAAATAAAATGTCACACTGATGTTATAAGGTAGTTTTACATAAGTTTTACTATCTTAAGCTACAATTTACATAGTTGGTCCATGAATTCAAAGTTTATGATTAATCAACAAAGAGAGTAAAAGCTGTTGCTATCTCTTTAATTTTTGTGCTAGAGTACAGCATGAGCAGTGTCCATTCAGACAGTAATTGTACTTGGGTCCAGCTTGATGCTCACAAGAAATTAGCTTAAGAAACTCAGTCATGAATTTTGTCAAGAAACTAGCATTGTTTGCAAATTAAGTATCCAGACAATATATTCACTTTGAAAGTAGTCTTATAAAATAGTTTAAAACATATATTAATGGCAGAGAATACTATTCATTGAGTTAATAATTTAGCAGGATTGGAATACATTAATCAGGAGAATATTGAAACATTCGTATGAGTAATTGCTCTTCTCCTGGAGAATTTTTTTAATAGATATGGATTAAACTGGTTTATTTTATTGGTGAAAGGATTTGATTTATAGAAGATGTGGGATAACTTTTATTCCTTTTATGATGGTTCAGCAGTTATTAGTGAAAACACAATTAAAGAAACTTAAATGAAAAAAGCAGATTATGACAAGTGCTGGAGAGGATGTGGAGAAAGAGGCACACTTATCCACTGTTGGTAAGGATGAAAAATGGTGCAACTGCTGTGGAAGGCAGTTTTGCAGTTCTTCAGGAAGCTAAGTATAGAATTGCCATATGATCCAGCAATACCATTGCTAGGTATCTATTCAGAGGACATGAGGGCAAGGACACAAACTGACATTTGCACACCAATGTTTATAGCAGCTTTATTTACAACTGCCAAGAGATGCAAAGAGCTCGAATGACCCACCAACACACGAGTGTCTAAACAAGCTGTGATATATACATACAATGGAGTATTACGCAGCTGTAAGACAGAATAAAGGCATGAAGCATATAACAATGTAGATGGACCTTGAGGATATTATATTGAATGAAATTAGTCAGAAACAAAAGGACAAATACTGTATCGTCTCACTGCTATGAACTAACATTAATAAGTGAACTTGGAGAAGTTATTCTTATGCATTATATAGATATTCCCTTTTTAGCTTATGGTGTATTAGAGTGGCTAGAGAGAAGTACCTGAAACTATAGAGCTGTGTTACAGTATCCATGTTTCTTGAAGTTGATTGTATAATGATATAGCATTCCCAGTGGGACTGTGTGATTGTGAAAACCTTGTGTTTGATGCTCTTTTTATCTACAGTAGAGACAGATGGAAAAATATGGATAAGCAATAAACAAATAATAGGGAGAACAAAAGTTAAAATAAATTGAGTAGACTGTAAAAAAAAAAAAAAAGGACAACCTGGCCTATACACTCTAATAGAGAGTGGCCATCCCTTGTTTTCTCGAAAAGAAATTAATTCTGCATGCCCACTGCCATATTCATTTCATTCATGAGCAAACATTCATTCAATAAAAATTTTTACTAAGTGTCATGGTCAAGTTCATGTGTCAACTTGGCCAAGTGGTGGTTGGGCAAGTGCTGGCCTGTCTGTTGCAATGAGGACATTCCATAGAATTAAATCATGATCATGTCAGCTGCAGCCACAGCTGATTCCATTTGTAATCAGCCAAAGGGGGGTGTCTTCTGCAATGAGTGATGCTTATTCTAATCACTGAAAGCCTTATACGGAGGATTCAGAGGAGACAGGTTCCATTCCTGCTTCGGCTGGTGAGCCTCTCCTGTGGAGTTCATCCAGACCCTCCATCAGAATCGTCAGCTTCACAGCCTACTCTGCATATTTTTTTTTTTTAATTTGCATATGGCACCAGGGATCGAACTCCAGACCTCCAGCACGGCAGGTCGGAGCTCTGCCTGCTGAGCCACGGCAGCCGCCCTACTCTGCATATTTTGGACTCTGCGTTCCTGCAGTCACATGAGACACTTTTATAAATTTTATATTTGCGACTGTTCCCTGTTGATTCCGTTTCTCTAGAGAACCCTGACTAATACACTAAGTAAAAACTAAAACAAAAAAGATATTAGAGGCCTAAATATAAGAGCTAAAACTTAAATTTTTAGTAGAAACATAGAAACAAATCTTTATGACTTTTAGGCTAGCAAAGATTTCTTAGATATGACACAAAAAGCTTTTTTAAAAATTATAAATTCAATTTCATCAAAGCTAAAATCTTTTGTTCTTCCAATGACGTTATTAAGCTGCAGATTGTGAAAAATATTTGTTGGACATGGATTTGATAAAAGGCTTGTATCTAGAATATATAAGAATTCTTACAACTCTACAGTAAAATTGGCAACCCAATAAAACACACAGCAAAAAAATTTGAACAGTCGCTTCACTAAAGAAGACATACAGATGGCAATAAGCACATGAAAAGATAGTCAGCATCATTAGTGAGTAGGCAAATGTGAATTAAAACACACTGAAAGCCCACTACATACTAGAATAGCCAAAATCTATGACTGATAATACAAAGTGTTGGCAAGGATTTGGATACACTGGAGACTGTACACATTGCTGATGGGAATGTAAAATGTTATAGCCATTTTGGAATGGTTTGGTGGCTTCTTTAAAAGTTAAAACAAAAGAAGAAGAAGAAGGAGCTTAAATGAAAGGGAAATGGATATATTAAATAGTAAATCGATAGTAGGATGGTTAAACTTGGCTAAGTCATTGACTCACTCAAAGAAGCCACTAAAGGCCAAATTTGTCTCCTACTTCCGCTCTGCTATTTCCATCATGTTGGCAGTGCTATTCATGTTTGCCTGATGGTTGTACAATAAATAGGGGTTTATCTACACAGATTTGTGACTGCGGGTGGGGGACAAAAAACATAATCATAACATATTGTGTTTAATTTTTTAAACATTTTATTTGGTGTAATCTTACAAAAATTTCCAAGAATAGCAAAAATAAATAAATGCACTCATACACACACATAAACACACATTTATTTTACTTTTATTTTTTCCCTGAACTTTGGCCACTTTGTTATTATGGTTTCCATCGTTTTTCTACAATGTAGATTTGCTATTTGTCTCTTTATTATTTAACAACTAAATTTTAGGGAGATGGTTTGAGTTGCTCTAGATGCCATTTCCACATCAAATTATAGCACCAGACTTTTTAATGAAATTTTATTTTTTCGTAATGTACCAGCCTTTCTGCATTTATTAGCTGATTTTCACTTTAATCAGAGTTTTATTTTGTTATCCATTTTACTTATACATTTGTTTAAATCAGGAACAATTCAGTGATTCTGTTATTTAATATAATATATAATATAATAATTATTATATTTATTAATTTTGATGGTCATATCACATCTGAATTTGCCAGTGCAAGCTCCTCAAACTGACTTCCATTTCCTTTTTGGCATACTACAATCACATACTGAGCACTTCCTTAACTTCTGACAACAAGATTTCCCTGCCCTAGTAAAGACCTGAAATCAACCATTCCTCTCAGAGTTTTGGTTCCTTCTAAACATTGTCCTCTTTATTCTATGTTTTTTGCATTTCCATATATATTTTAGAATCAGGATTAATGTCTACCTAAATCTTCTGGGATTATGACTGGAACTTAGTGAGTCTATAGTCCAATAATGAGAATATTTATTTTAATAATATGGCATCCTCTAATTCAGAATATTGTATATCTCTCCATTTGTTTAACTCTCCTTTAATTTAAGTCCACAATATTTTTTTTTGAAGGTAGGGTTTGATAATCTCTGCCGTTAATTGTAGTATTTCTTCCATTTCCATGTATGTGCTTGTTGAGAACATCAAATTTAGCTCTAGACATTTTTTGTTTTCTATATGTCCCATCTCTTTTTTCCTTCTAATCCTCCTCATTTTGCCTTATTTTAGGGGGTTGGACATTGTTTTAGGATTTCATTTTATTTCCATTATTAACATTTTAGATATATTTCTCTATATTATTTTTATTATTTGTTCTAGAGCTTGTTACAAGATATATATTTCACTTATCATACTTGCAGCTATTATGGCACAGAATTTCCCTAAACTATAAGAATTTTGCAACTGTATATTTCATTTAAATTTTCATCTAAATGTTTTATGTGTTTAATATCATGGTAAGTGGAGTTATATTTTAATTTCGTTTTTCAATTGTTTTTATTAGTATCTAAAAAGAAAATTTATATTTGCAACTAATCTCATATCCTGCAAATTTGAAAAATGTACTTACTAGTTTATTATTGGAAAATAATAGATGTTATTTTCCCCCAAAGTTTGTGTTTTATTTCTATGCATTTCTTTCTTGCAGTATCTAAAAATGTCAATTAATTCTCAAAGTGGTGGTCAGAGTGGACATCCTTTTTCTTTTTTTGATCATAGGAGGAAAAGCTTTGGGCTTGCTGAATTTCTCTGAATTGGAAATTGGATGTTTTAATCAATGTTAAGAAATTTCCCATTGTTTTCATCTGTTGCCCTCTCTTCATTTATCCTGGGACTACAATTAAATACTTAGTAGACCACTTGATATTTTTCTACAAGTCACTAACGGCGCGGTTTTGTATCTGTATTTTTGGCACATCAGATATTTTCTTCAAGCAATCTTCAAGATATTCAGCTCTTTCTTTTTCTTTTTCCAAAGGGTTGAGAAAGTCATGCAGTGATTTGTTTGTTTGTTTTGTTTTAGAGACCACAATTTTCACTTCTAGAATTTTGGAATTTTGTTTTTCTCTTCTTCTCCTCCTCTTCTTCCTTCTTAATTTTCATTTTTCGGTGGCATTTCATCATGACTTTGTGTGTCTTTTTTTAGTTGCTGAACTTATGTATAATTTTAAAATGCATTTTCTGCTAATACTAACATCTTGGCCATCTTCTGGTTGGTTTTTACTGACCTAATTTTCTTATGTCTATGGGTTCACATTTTCCTATTCCTTCATATCTTGAGTACTTTTATTTGCCTACTATAAATTGTGGATGATACATTATAAAGTCCCTATTTCTGTTATCTTTTTCTGAGGAATATTGATTATTATTATAGAAGCTATCACTTTAGCTAGACTTAAATTACAAATTCTATTTTACTTCTGGGAGGGGCGGACGTAACAGCTGAAAATTCTGCCTTTTTTTTTCATGCGTTAAGCTATATTTTCTGCCATTGGAGTATTCCTGATTATGTTCATGGATCATTCAAATATTAAGTATATTTTTATGCAGATTGTAAAAATACCCTCTGTTTTCTTTATCTGGGGCTCCCCTTCTGAAGGTCCACAACTATAAGAACAAATATAAGCCTCTAAATCCTGTATCCAATCATTATTGTGTTTGAAATTTAGCCACACCAGATTTTTTGTTTGAGCTATGACAATGACATGGTTCATGGATTGGATACAATTACTTCCAGTAAAAAAGCCATCTAAATGTGAACATAGGGTTGTTTCCTGTTTTGACAGGATATACACTCTCCAGTCCTTTCATTATTTTTTTAAACCAGAGGCTATGTGAGTTGCTTTGTTACTGGACTAGGACTTTTTTTGATCTGGTTTTAACAAGAATTCAGACTTTCTCAGGTTTTATTTGCAGAAAGATGTTGTATGCTGTCCATAAACTAATCAATTGTGGAGAATGATGACTGATACAGTCTCTAACAAGTCAGGTGTTAGCTTTTCATTCTGTGTCAGACTCAGCTTTCTCTGTAGCATCTGCATGTAGAGACTGAAGCAAAACAGTCTATAGGCCATAAGAAGGGAGCTACAAATAGCATTTTAAAAAATGGTTTAGTTTGCCATAAATATAACAGTAAGAACTGAGTTTAGAAAACTGATGTTTATATAGGTTTTTCCTTCTTGACTGAATTTGAGGTCATCCCAGAAAATATGTATAGTTAAGTTAGGATTCCAAGGCCACTGTATAAATACAACACGTTCTTCTGATAGTTCAGTTATACTTACTATTAAAGAACTGTGCAGACATTACTTTGATGTTAATTTTGGAAAACAATATTTCATTAGAGTGAACAACATTCAGCCTTGCAAGACATTCAAAAGAGCCAAAGTATGATTAATAATGCAATGAATAATTTATCTCTGATTATGAATATCTCCAATATTTTATGAATACTGAACTATTGATTGATTTTAGCACCAAACAATTACATTTTCTTGGTATACTGATTACCAGTGAAAGTTTTAAAATATATCATTGTGCATAAGATACCTTTTTATGTTTTATTTTTTCTTCTTTTCATATATGCTGCCAGCCTTGATTTAAAGACATTATTCTTTTTTTCTTCTGTTTCACCTTTCCTTTCATCCTGTCTAAGTCCTAGTGTTCTTTAATGACTCACATTATTAATACTGACAGGAATGTTGACAAATATAAATCTGATCCTTGTGTGGAAGACAAATTTGTAAAGTCAAACTATCATTATTTCATAATTTGCAAACTGGATCAAATACTGCCACATGGCATCTTGTTGATTCTTCATAACACAATTTTAATAATCAGATATTAGTAAAATAATTGACTGTTTTGAATATCATTGTGCTGTGCTATTGATGTACAAAATTTAAAATGAAGTAATTGTCTTAAAGTAGGAAATATGTAGGCTCAAGAGATATAAGGCAATTAATGATAACGTTTGTTGATTCATCTTCTCTGATCAAAGACTGAAGAGTTATGATTTATTGCAGGAGTTTACCAGGGGGAAAAATCTCTCCATTTTTTTTCCTCTTGACAAAAACCAATTATTGATAGGCCATTTGAAGGCACATTTATCAATGTCTGCTTTGTTGTGAGCTAATTCTACTGAATTAAAAAAGTATCACAGACTTGCTAAAACTATTAGAATTACAGACACAGGATTTAAGTAAAAGGAAGTATGCATGCATGTCTTTCCTTGTTTTATTTTCTGTGGTTCCATCCTCCCCACAGCTGAGATCATGTGATGCCAACAGTAACTCTTCTTCTCTTCACCTTCACGTATGAATCGTTATTTTATGAGAGGTGAGCAGAATTCAGTGCCTTTTAACCCAGTTACTCTGTACTGTGCACATTCATTAGTAATCTCCGATTTCTTCTTAGAATAGAAGTTTTACACCGTTTTTGAGATTTCACCACCATTTTCCTATTTCACTTTGTAGACTTCAACCAAAGCCTCAATCCATTTTAAAAGTTTTACTAAAAGGAATTTAATTGTATGCCTTAATCTTGCATTGTATCTTATTTGTGCTTTTGGAAGTTTTAAGTCCTTATTTCTTCACTCTATTCATATCTTCCACTTAATATGCATTCATGGTTTTAGATATATAATATATATGCATATGTTTATATATTGATATATTCTGAAAAGTTTGGCTTGGATTTTTTGATATATATATATGTATGTATGTATGTCATACATATAGTTATATAATTACTAAACATAAATAGTGAAACACTAAACATAAGAAAACATATCCATAAAATGTCACATGATCAAGCCCAAATAATCTCTCTCTCTCTTTCTATAAATCTATATCCATATCTATCTAACATGTTTTCTTCACATTTAATGTGTAAGAAAGCACTAAATACAGGATCAACTAACTTATCTAGTATTTTTAGACTTAACTGTTCTGTTGAGATATTACTTATGTAATTAATAGTTATCCCTTTAAGTACCAAAGTAGTCATTTATAAAAATTATATTAATACAAATAATTCTAAAACATATTATTTACTTTCTTGAATTAAGGTAAATATACTAAAAGACTATAACAAAGATTAATGTGATCATTTCTAGATAGATAAATGCATAGTGGATAAATAAGAAGCTTTAGAATCAAATAGACATGTCTTGAAATTTGGCTCTGGGAATTCTTTTTTTTAATTTTTTTTTTTTTAATTTTTATTTACATGGGCAGGCACCGGGAACCGAACCCAGGTCCTCTGGCATCGCAGGCAAGCATTCGTGCCTGCTGAGCCACCGTGGCCTGCCCACTGGGAATTCTTAAATGTAAAAATTAGGCCAATTATTTAACAAACGCAAGTGTCAAATTTCCTCATTTGAAAATAAGAAATTAAAAAATAACTATATCGTAGTGTTCAGAACAGAGATTCTTGGGATAATTTGCATTGTCATTTTGTATATATGAATATCTGTCCTCTTCTTTGGGTACAGTATATTTTCTTGCTCCATTAGTGTGAGGCTTGGCTATCTGATATTCTTTGGCTGATGGAAGATTAGTTGTTGTGTTTCAAGCAAAGCTTAAATGTGGTTGCAGAGTTTGTCTTGGATCTTTTGGTTCTTCCATTTGCTATGAGAACAATATATTTCAGGTAGTTAATTGTCTAAGGATACTGACATTCACATGGAGGGGAGGTGATGTGAACTTAATCCACTGCCTTGAGTCAAGTCTGTCAGAGCTACTTAGCCAACCTTAGCATAAATCATTCAAACTGCAGACCTGTGTGAGAATGAAGCTTGATTTTATAAGCCACTGAGCTTTAGAACTACTGCAGCCTTAGATGCATAATCATAGTAATAGCTGGCAGGTTCAGTCGTTAATTACTTTTTCCATTAACCACTTTGGCAGTTTCATGAAGTATATGGACATATTATTTTCATAGTAATGTCTAAAAAATTCTTAAAATGATATTAATATGATTACAAAAGACAGCAAGTACACTTTAATACAGTTACAAAAAGCATTTTAATGGAATTTAGAGGGCAGTATTATAAACTTTTCTTGATTAACACATTAAATAATAGGAACTATCAGTGAGTCCATTAACTGCCATAATTTTTAGTATGTCTTTTGAGGAAACAATATGTTTAAATATTGACAATATCTATAATATAATCTGAAAATATCTGTGATTTCTATTGGTGACAAAAATACTGAATGTTTATACTCCTATCCCTAACACTAGATCTTGGAGATGTTTCCATCTATTTTCTTCTAGGTGTTTTATGGTACTGGTTATTATACTTAGGTCTTTGTCCCATTTTGAATTAATTTTGGTATATGGTGTGAGATAGGGGTCTTCTTTCATTCTTTTGTTTATGGCTATCCATTCTCCCAACACCATTTATTGAAGAGTCTGTTCTATATCAGTTGAGTGGACTATGTGATACTTGTAAATATTGTTTAATGCATAGTTACTCAAATTGGAAGAAACAAATAATTTGCAAACTGATGTTGTCTTCAGACAGCTCTTTGAGTAGTCCTGTTTTAGTATGCATGTGCAAATATTTTATTTGGAACTGGGATTGCTGAGTCATAATAATTGAACATGTGTTTAATTTTATGAAATTATACCAAAAATTTTCCTAGATACGTATATTAATGTATATACATATGTCTTTCTCCATATCCTTGCCAACACTTGACTTTTCCAGCATTTTGAACCGTATATATTGTCATAAATTTGAACTGATATGCTGTTATGATATTAATCAACATTGTTCTCATTATTAATGAGATTGAACAGGTGTCATTTCACCAGAGTATCAAATTTAGAATCATTAATGGCAGAAAAACTAACATCAGAGGCCCATAATATTATGCATTGTAAAATATACATGCACCACCTATAACTGATTTTTACCAGAATTACTTAACTTATATCTAATCAAGACTTAACAACTATCAGTTAGCAGGAAATAGCAATTAATAGAACAAGTTAAAGGACAGCTAAAGATAAATTCAGACAAATTTAAATTGTGAAAATTTTATGCTCTAAAATTCCAGTGACCAGAAAAAAAGAAAAAGGAAAAAAAAAACTCAGGTGACCAATTATCAAAAAAAAGTCACTTGATGGTAGGTTCAAAGATGGAAGAACCGCTGTAGATTAAAAGAGACTAAGGAACCACAATCCAAATGAAATCTCCGTATCTTGATATCATCTTTTAATGAAGAAAAGCTATAGATGACTATTTGTTTTCTTGTTTTCTGATTCGGGTAAAGGAAAGGAAAATTTAACATGGAGGCTTATCAAACTATACATATACTTACCTTTCTTGCATGATATTTCATTTAAGTTTTTGTTCAATTATGTAAAGGAAAATGATTAAGGTCTTGATTATTTTACACTCCCAAATACTCTATTCAATGCCAGACCATTTCAATTAGTGCCATTTTTCTTTGAGAATAAAAGCATCTTTTCATACATACAAGTGGCTTGTCTTCAATGCCTTACTTTCTTCCACTATAATATAGTTCTTTGCAAGACAGAGTAACAATAGCCTTTTAAAAGGTCAGGGAATTATATCAAGAGCCACCCTCTGTCAATTTTGTATTGCTGCTCCTAAAAAGAAATTCGATCATATGTACTATAATTCTCCTTCTGTGAATTCCTGCTGACCAAAAATGAATTACGTGCCTAATTTTTAGGTCATAATGGCAGTCATTCATGTGCTCAGTTGCCCTGAAATCTTGACATTTACAACTTGAAAATTGCTAGAATTTAACCCACTGCATATCATTTCCTTTTCAGTGAACTTTCCACATATTTTTCATTTTATATTTTCCTTTTCGGTCTTTACACTTTCACATTGTAATTTATAATGCTTCTATTTATTTATTCAACCTCAATTGCAATGTCCTTTTCACTATATGCATTTTTCCATACATATTTTAGTCTCCTCTTTATCACTCTGCATTCAAATTTCACCATTGTCATATAACTAGCTGTAAGATATTAAAGTATTTTTATTTATAAAAGCAAAGCAAAATGTCAAATAATGATGCTTGAATGTAGTTCACTATTATTTCTATCATTCTCTCTAGAAACCTGACTAAGTGTGTGTTTGTGTGTGTGTGCATATGTGCATTGCATCAATTCTAAGTGGTATATTTTTCCCTTTGAAAGTGGATGCCGTATTTCAATTATTGTTCAGCTGTCTATAATGATACAGTTGTCATTGCTTGTATGTGTGTAAAATTAGTTATGGCTTGTCATAATTTTGTTATTTCAATTGACTTATGTTCTTTGATAATACTACAAATGTTGCATCTACTTGTCATATTATCTGAAAAATTTATCACTTTTGATTCAGCTTTGTAGCAGAAATTCATAGTGTGTTTTAGTTTCCTAGGATAAAAAATTACCACAAACTGAATAGCTTAAACAATGGAAATGTATCATATCACAGTTCTGGAGGCTAGATGTCCAAAATCTATATTTTGTAGAATATTTCCTTGCCTTTTCATAGCATGTAGTGTTTTGCTGGCAATCCTTGGGCATCAATCTCTGCTTCTGTCTTCGCTTGGTGTTCTAACCTTCTGTGACCAAATTTTCTCTCCTTTTAAGGATGCCATTCATACTGGATTAAAGGGCAACCCTACTCCAGCCTGCCCTCATTTTCATTTGTCTAATTACACCTGTATAAACCTGTTTCCAAATAAGGTCACATACTGAGGTGCTGGGGATTAGGACATCAATATATTTTTGGATGGTATAATTGAATCAATAATATTGGGTAAGCAGTACAGCATCAATGTCTCAAGGTAGAAATTAGATCCTATTGACGCAAATAGTCATCATTGTAATAGTGATGAAAATTCCACATTTGCTCTCAAAGCAACAGTCAAGTGCTTTACATTGTCTATGAGTACATAAAATTTTGCTATATTATAGTTAATGGTCTACAATCAAAATTATGGCTTTTAAAATATCATAAGGCAGTAGATTCAAGGTAATCATATTTTAAAATAATAGCAATTTTTATGATCTAATTGTATCCCAATGGGAATGAGTTAGCAGAGTGGAAAAAACTGATTATATAGGGAAAAAAAGAAAGTAATTCCAGGAAGGAAATTCTTGAGAAGGGGAGAGGCGATGGAACACAGGTATTACCTGGAAGCACTGGCCTTAAGAATGCAATTCTAAGGACATTACCCAAGATTAGAAGACATGAAAATAATGCCTGACCTTAGGTTACATTTCCCACATTTCTTCATTCAACAATGTACGTTGAGCATTTATTGTGTGCCAGACCTTGTTCTAGGTATGTTACATAGTAAAGAGAGCCTGTGCCCCAAGTTGTCAAGTGCTAGAAAAGTCATCACACCTGTAAAATATAATTACACACTGTTTGGGCCCAGACCAAGCTCATTCAAAGCCAAGAAAGATGTGGCTGCTAGGCCAAAAAACACACCAGGCACAGAAGTGGACATGGGTTTATTGGGACTTATGAACAAAGAAGTTTTCCAGTGATGGCCAGCCAGATGTTAGCAACCCATAAAGTAAGAAATGTACAAAGCAATATACGATTTCAGAACAAAGAAATTCCATACATTGTGAAGACACTGGGTCTCTGGTATAATCATTAAAGGAGTCTAAAACCAATATTTACTAAGATTAGTGTTGAAAACTAAGAAACAGTCAATGCTGTTTTTTGCATACAAAATGACTTGCTTCCCGCCTATAGGGAGGTTTTTGACTTTCTTGATCTTTGTTCTTGACCAGAGCAGATTTGTTACAGGCTTTAAGGAAGGGACCTGGGCATTGGACTGCCACACAGCCTTTTTAAAGTACCATAAAAAAAAGTACAAGGTGCTATGACAGAATGTACTAGAGAGACTGAACAGGGGTTTTGGATTTGGAAAAGGCCTCTTTGAACAATAGTGGAAGAAAAAATGTTCTAGGTAGAGGGAGTGTGTGTGTGGAATCAACTTAAATATAAGAGCTTAATATTTTGAGGAAATACAGAAAAATCAAAGTGGTTAGAGTGCATTTATGTATGGGTGGCTGTGTGATATGAAGCAGAGTCCAGATCATACCTGACACACGGCCAATTATTGAAGGGTTTAATGAGGATGTCTTTTCCTGTCCTACTTGGAAATTTCCCTGTTTGTGAGTCAGATTGAGTGCATAAATGTCTGTGTGAGGAGGTATCTGGGTGCATACCCCAACACTAAGTTCCGTAACAGCAATGCTTCCAGGATTCTTAAAATCCCACACATGAAATAAATTAATTTGCTGTTGAGGATGAAAGACATGTTTTTCAATATATCTCACACACTGCAGGTTTATATTGCATGTTGTAGTCCCCAAAATGAAATGAAAATATAACAGAAAAGTGAAATGATATGGTTGGTAACTGGACAATTGTTCTGACAATTAGAAAAGTAGTCTGTGGCTTTAGTGAAGCTGCCATAAACTCTAAGAATGATAGACTGTGCAGAAAGCAAATAAAGAATTTCGATGTAGTCAAAACTACTTTTGGGTAGTCCATACTGCAAAAGGGCTGAACAATGAATGTAAGGACACTGATGACATGACATGACATGACATAAAGCTCTTTAGTTGTAGTTGCTGAGTTGATTTTTGCACAAAACAATGAAAAAATTAAAAGAATGTTTTTGAAAATCTGAAACAATGGCTAGAATCCTTGGAGATAGACTATTAAAAATGATTTAAAATTCTTGTATTAGGATCTTTAAGAAATTCACTGTTGAGGATCATGATTAATAGAAATTAATGGAAAAAATAGTAATAAAAACATGTAACAAATATTTTTAATGATTATACCCAAGGTTAGAATGGCTAGTTTTAAAACCACCAGTCTTTTTGAACCAGATTAAGTGCAAGTATTTGAAGGCCATTTGAATGATGAAGCATCTTCCAAACTGAACCACCACCAGATTGAAAGGAGCCACCAGCAGATCTGATGTGGAAGACAGTGCAAACAGAGAACCTGGATTTTGTGCTAAATATAATCAGAGTATGTGAATTTGCGTTGTCTCCCTTGGGGATAGGGGTAGCTAACAGTTAGGTGTAGGCTTGGCATGTAAAATGGTGCCTATAGAAACAGATTAGAGCATGTACCTTTCCAGTTGAAAGAGAAACCCTGAACATCACTGGCCTTTTTGAACCAAGGTATCTTTTCCTGGATGCCTTAGATTGGACATTTCTATGGCCTTGCTTTAGTTTGGACATTTTTGTGGCCTTAGAATTGTAAACTAGCAACTTAATAAATCCCCCTTTTTAAAAGCCACTCCATTTCTGGTATGTTGCATTCTGGCAGTTTGCAAACCAGGACAGATGTAGGTACTGGAGAAGTGGGTGCTGTTAAGGTTTGCAAACATCAAACATGTTGAAACAGCTTTTTAAATGGATAAGGGGAAGATTTTGGAAGAATTGTGAGGATCTTGATAGAGAAGAATGCTTTGAAGAGACAGATGAAAGGAATGTGAACTCTAAAGATACCTTTGATAATGTTCTAGACAGAAATGAGGTACAACTTATTGTAAACTGGGAGGAAGGTGATCCTTGTTTAAAATGGCAGATAATCTGTCAAAATTCACTAGCAGCTTTGGCTGGAAGGCAGATTTTAAAAGCCATGAGCTTGGATATTTAGCAGAACAGATTTCCAAATTAAATGTGAAAAGTGCAGCCTGGTTTCTCCTTGCAGCTTTTAGTGAAATGCAAGAGGAAAGAAATAAATTAAGAACTGAAGTCTTGGGGACAAAGAAACCAGAAATTGGTAGTCTGAGAAACTCTAGACCTACAGAAAGGAGACCTGAGAGAATAATGCCAAACATAAGGTTTTAACCAAACATGGAACCAGTCAGCCATTACAGAAAAAGCCAGGATTGGAGATGGAGTTATCCTGGAAGAATTTGTGGAAACTCCTTTTGTCTGATGGGCATGATGCCAGTGCACCGCATAGAAAGCCAATAAGAATCTTGTGGGATCTATATAAATGGAACTGCTGCCAGTCTGGACTAAAAATCTCAGAAAAGGGAAGGTAAAATGTCTTCAGAGGCAGAACCATAGAGTTGAGGTCTGAAGTCAAGAAACCTTTGGCCAAGAGAGACGATCCACCCAAGTACTTGGAGAGGGTGAGTTTCCCTGAAGGCAGAGGGTGGGCCTTCCACTTTGCAGTGGAAGAGTTGTACCACTTCAGGCCTTGGAGAGGGTAGAGCACATTCATGGGGATTGGTGAGTCTGGCTGCCACCACATTGAAGGGTTGCTCCTAAACCCTGGAGATGGCAGAGAGCTTGGGTATGGTCCTGATTCTTGGAGAGGGTGGAGCTGAGAAAAAGGTGGTCTCCCCAATTCCCTCAAACTTGCATTTACAGAAAGGCGGGCCATTGCAGAGGCCCTTGGAAAGGGTGGGACTGCTGCTTTCTAAAGCCCTGAAGATAAATGACTCTCAGACATTGAAATCTAATGGAGTTTGCCTTGCAGGTTTTCAAAACTGCTTGGGTCTAGTGACCCCTGTATTCCTTTCAATTTCTCCTTATGGAAATGGGGGTATTTATCCTATGACTGTCCTTCCTTTGTATGTTGGCAGCAGATAACTTGTTCAGAGTTTTACAGGTCCAGAGGCAGAGGAGAATTTTGCCTTAGGACAGACCATGTCTGTAGTTGACTTTGATGAGATTCTGTACTGTTTATGACTTTATGTGGCATTTGTACTGTTATTGAAATTGTTTAAGGCTTTCTGATATTGTGATGGAATGAATATATCTTGCATTTGAAAATAACATGTCTTGTTGGGGGTCCAAAGCATGGAATGTGCCAATGTGAATCTGTTGTGGACCCCTGAAAAGCCATGTCCTTTAATCCTTATTCCATATTGCTGGATGGGAGCTTTTTTATTATTCCCATGGAGATGTGTCCCACCCAATTGTAGGTGGTAACCTTTGATTGGATGGTTTCCATGGAGATGTGTCTCCAACCATTCAAGGTGGGGTTGCTTACTAGAGCTCCTTAGGAATAAACCATTTTTGGAAAGAGTTTAGAGCCAACCCATCTAGAGATATTTGGAGATGAAGAAGGAAAATGCTTCCTGGGGGAGCCTCATGAAACAAGAAGCCTGAAGAGAAAGCCAGCAGACTGGCCATGTTTGCCATATGTCCTTCCAGTTGAAAGAGAAACCCTGAACTTCATCAGCCTTCTTGAACCAAGGTACCTTTCCCTGGATGCCTTAGATTGGACATTTCTATAGCCTTGCTTTAGTTTGGACATTTTCACAACCTTAAAATTGTAAACTGTAACTTAAGAAATTCCCCTTTATAAAAACCATTCCATTTGTGTATATCAGATTCTGGCAGCTTGCAAACTAGAACAACACTCAAAAAATAAATGTCTTTTTTTTTTGCACCATTTTACATTTTGGTTTCAATTTGATTAGCCTATTTTAACTAATATTTTTCTATACTGCTCTATATAAATTAGTGTGACTTTTTAAAGGGTAATTTGGCAATTTATTTCAGGATACTAAAAAGTATGTCCATTTTTAATAGCTTACAATGAAGGCAAAATACTACTATTCAACAAGGATTTATATGCAGGCTGCTCACAACATTGCTTTTTATTTTGAAGAAGAAATTAAAAACAAATAATTTTCCAACAATCTATAAAAATAACAATATTTTAATGTATATGTATATATATATATATAAAGTAGTGTTTTGCAGCAATGAAAATCATTATTTGGAGGACATAAGAATGATTTAAATTTTCAAAATGCAATTATTAAAAAAACAAAAAAATTATGTAGCACTATGTATTATATATTCTATTTTTTTTTAAGAAAGAAAGAGAGGAGGCCATGGAAATTTTAACCAACAGTGTCAGCATAGTGGGATTATACATATCTGAATTTTATACAATTATGTGGTAAATGCATTTCCCATAGATGAATGAAATGCAAATAGTATCATTAAAAATCTTGATTGTGGTAGTGGATTAAAAATTTAAATCATTTAGAAGTACAAGTTGTCTTCCATAGGCCAGATCATAATTATAGTTATAATTTATAACTAAGACTGGTGGTTAAAATGTTTCCAGTATAGGGCAGGCGACGGTAGCTCAGCTGACAGACTTCTCACCTGCCATGCCAGAGACCCAGGTTCAATTACCGGTGCCTGCCCATGCCAAAAAAAAATTCCAGTATAATGTGGACATCATATAAAATTCAAGAATTAGACTTTGAATTATATATAGAACATTATATGCCAGAGATTTAGCACTGTCAATACTGATCCCATTTTTATAAAAAAGTAGAAGAAATGGGCAGTACTACCTTCAAAAATATTCAAGAAATATTTGAGAAAAGTGATTAAAATACAAAACCAAGAGCAACTATGAGTGGAGAAAAATGTAAGTTTCCTAAAACGCATCATTTCATTGGACTTCTAGATCAATTCATAAAATATGAAAGAATACATTAAAGACAGAGGAAAAATGATACAGACGTGGTTTTTCCAAGGTAAGACTATCTAGCACTGTGTGAAACATTTTTGCAATGCAAATAGACTCCTCCTTAGGACAAATTATTACCTCTGCAATATTTCAATTCCCAAGTATGAACTTTCCTCTTTGATAAGATTTTAAAGAAATTCAACAGCTGTCAATTGACTTCCCTGCGGTTAAAACAATGCTCATAATTTAATAGCTGTTCAATTAACAGTCATTATATTAATCAATATATTAATTAATGCCATTATCAAAAATTCAAAAAAATAGCCAAAATTACTGAAAGGTAAAATCTTTCCTATCGCTTGACTAAAGTTACATTATATGCGAACACAATATTCAAATGTGCATAACTTTTAAAAAATTTAATATAGAAAGGTTTGTAACTGTTTTAGTGTAGAAGAGAAGTAACAGAGAGGAATGATAGCCAATATGACCACAGGCTAAAGGGCCAGAAGACAGAAGGAAAAATTAATATTTACAAAATGAGCATGAATTATGATCATACACTTGTGAAAGTTTGTAGTGGAGAGAATGTAAGTCTTTTGAAGGCAAACACTGTGTTTTATTTCACCCTATAACTTCCAGAACTATATTAGGGTCCAAAACATAGTTAATGTGAAATAATATTTTGTTAAAATGAATAAATAAATGGAATTGAACAAATACACAGCTCAGGAAAACAAATAAATCATACTATATAAATTATTCAAAGAGCCAATCACCCATAATCCTACCAGAATCTTCAAGTCATTTTATTCAAATGGCACTTAAACACAGTTGCGCTGTAGCCTTGTTTAGATATTGAATCTCTAAATATTTCGTGTTTTTTCCCTGTCTCTACAGCTTGAGAAATATTGATTTAGGGATGCTTCACTGACAGCATAATAAAGGAAGAATGTTCTGCTTAAATGACTGTAAAGTGATGGTAATTACATGGCTTTTAGTATTAAATTTAAAAATACAACTACTGGATAAGTAATTATGCATATAGTTTTAAAAATATTAAACTTTAACATTTATATTTGTTTTAATGTTATAATTTCATAAGAGAAATCATATCCAAATTAAAATAGATTTTAAAACATCAATATGCAAGTGTAAATATGAACTAATATATGGAGGAAAATCATTAAAGTATTTGTGAATTGGGGCTTGGATCATAGTTATATTATGAAAGATATTCACTCTTGAACAAAAACAATGAGACATTTCTTCAACTAGATTAAACAGTCTTTGGACCTAGATAAGTCTTGTACAACTTTGAATTTTCTACAGTATTTATGACTGAGTTATGCAAATAATAAATACTACTAAGTACATTTTTTAATGGTGGAAAATTGATCTTTAATAGTAATTAAAGATGTGTGAAATATAATTGTAGAAGTGATATTCAACTCCCATCCTTAACTTAGTCAGCGTTTATCAATCAAGACAAAACTTTTATGTAGGCAATGGATGTATAATAAGCATGTGCTTTGCAAATTAAAAATAATAATCTTGTGTGGTTTGTGTATCTGCTTCCCACACCATTGTCAATAAATGTGTTTCAATGTTCTTAGCAAATGTTCTGAAATTCAAATACAGTGAACCACACAGGAAATGAACCATTTCCTCCATGGAGACCAGTGACACTCACACCACTTGTTCTCCATTTGAGTTACATGAACTAATCAGTAGTGTCAAGAGGTAAATCATGAAGCTGAGGGAGCAGCCATGCCCATGTAAACTGTATGATACACAATTGGGAAGTGCACAAAGCATGTTATAGAGAAATCTCACAGACCCACCATAACATGTGGCAATAATGCAGAAAAGAGAACAATAGTAAAAGTACAGTGTATACACATGAGCGATCATTTCACCAGAAAAATTTTAGAATAGATTTTTAAAAATTAAGTTTGATAAAAAAAGTATATCTTTTGTGTATATATATATTATATACACACACACATATAATATTGCCAGGAATATAACTCCAAATGAATAAAACCTGAAGCAAATAAGGTTCTATTAAGGGGTTGCTTTTTTTTTCTTACTTTTACATCAATTACTTTTCCTTTGATGTTTTGTTCATTGATTATGCCAAAATAATGTCAAGAAATGAACTAACGAGAGATCAACGGTAAGAAAGTTGATTAACTTAGGTGAGTGAGAATATTATTTAATACAGTAACAACATTCATATTTTTAAATATTTGAAATGAAGTGTGAATTAATTATCATTTGGTCCTTAACATGATAATCAAATTTATTTTTAGGTTTTACTTTTTTACCTCAGTGTGAGTGAGAGAATATTATACATCATATATGCAGAGCACACTAGTAAGTAGATTTTGTTTGGTATTTGCTTTGCCAGTGTATTAGTCAAGGTTCTGTAGAAAAACAGAATGAACAGGAGATATCTGTAAATAGGAGATTTACAAAAATGTTTCAAGTAACCACGGAATGCAAAAGCCCAAAATCTGTAGGGCAGGCTATGAAGCTGGCAACTCTGATGAGTGGTCCCAATAGATTCCACAGGAGAGGCTCACTGGCTGAGGAAGAAGTGAAAATTCTCTCATCCCCTGTAAAATCTTCCGCTGATTGTATTAAATCCAAATGATCGGTGGAAGCATTGAGTGCAGGCAAGGCAAACCCATATCCAGATTTTGCTTCCATTTCAGTTAAAGAAAATTACTGTCCCTTCCATGATAAAATAGTGGTCCATTGTAATCAACCTGCCACCAGGCAGGAGGCTGATCTCAGAAAATGGTGCCATGTTGGAGATTGAGTGTGGGTCTCTGTTGCTGGCAGATTGGGCACTCAGCAGTGGCTATAGCCAGATCAGCCTTGGAGAGTGGTAGCCACATTGCTGAGCCCATGCATAACCTCTATCCCTACCACATGCCCACTTTGTTCATGAGACTATTGGACAATGGCAGGAGTGATTAGGGAAAGAGGATGACTTGTATCAACAGATCAGTTCTTATCCACTTAATTATTCACACCTTCCTCTGCTAAGTCACCCTCTGGGGGGCATTCACATGGGACACTTTTTTGCCCACTAGAAAAGGCCTATCCACATATTTTGTCACCAATTTTCCAAATATGCTCCTTCCAGTTCCCTAACCATCCATCCAAACCATTAGCAAATGCCCATGGGTCAGCATACAAGAATACCTCTAGTCAATTCTGCTTCCAAGCAAAATGAACAAGCAGGTGCACTGCTCAAACTTCTGTCCACTGGGAGAATTTACCCTCACAACAATCCTTCGAGCACATCCCAGAAAGGAGGGTAGTACTGCAGCTGTCCCCTTTCAAGTGGTACCTGCAGAACATGCAGAACCATCTGTAAACCAGGCTTGAGTTTCATCTTCTTCAGTCATCTGACTGTAAGTACCTCCACACGAGCCATACTCTTGGCTGAGACAGACAAGGTCATGTGGCAGAAGTGGGCCCATGGGCATTTAGGCCACTTCCTCATATAACTTACTTGTGCCTTCAGGACTTACTCTGGCCCCATCTCGTATATACCATTTCAATTTTATGATGGAATATAGCTGTGTATGCCCAAATTTATGGCATAGTGGGCCATAAAACACCAGAGCTCATGACAGGCAATTCAAATCTCATGCTAACTTAGTGGCCCGTGGTTAAGTGTTCAGTCTCTGCTGAGGCCCAGTAGTAGGCTAAAAGTTGTTTCTCAAAATGAGAATAATTCAGGTGGGCCACAGTGGCTCAGTGGCAGAGCTCTCGCCTGCCATGCCACCATGTCGGAGACCCAGGTTTGCTTCCCGATGCCTGCCATATACTAAAAAAAGAAAGGAGAGTAATTTTCTGCAGAGGATAGTGAGGCTTTACTCCAAAATCCTAAGTGCCTGTGCTGTGATTCTCCTATAGAGCCTTGCCAAAGTATCCAGACAGCATCTCTATTTGCCACAGACATTTCCAGCACCATTGGATCTGCTGGATCATATAGCCCAAGTGGCAGTGCAGCTTGCACAGCAGCCTGGACATGTCATAGAGCCTCCTCTTGTTCCAGTCCCCACTCAGTTAGCAGCTTTCTGGTCACTAGGTAAATGGTCTGGAATAGGACACCCAAAGAAAGAATATGTTGTCTCCAAATCCAAAGAGGCCACTAGGCATTGTGCCCCATTTTTTGCATAGAAGGGGCCATGTAACAGCTTATTCTTCACACAGAAGGGATATCTCAACATGCCCCACACCACTGGACACCTAAATATTTCACTGAGGTGGAAGTCCCTTTATTTTTATTGGATTTATCTCCCATTCCCTGACATGCAAATGCCTTACAAATAAGTCACTTACAAAGAAGTTGCTACTTCTTGCTCACTAGGAACAATCAACATGATATCATCAATATAATGGAACAATGTGATGTCTTGTAGAATGGAGAAATTATCAAGACTCCTGCAGAGAAGGTTATGTCATAGGGCTGGAGAGTTGATATATCCCTGAGTCAGGACAGTGAAGGTATACTCCTGGCATTTCCAGCTAAATGCAAACTGTTTCTGGTAGACCTTACAAAAGGCTATTGAAAATAAAGAATTTTCCGGATAAACAGCAGCATACCAGGTGTTCCAGTTTGCTAGCTGCTGGACTGCAATATACCAGAAACAGAATGGCTTTTAAAAAGGGGAATTTAATAAGCCACTGGTTTACAGTTCTAAGGCTGAGAAAATGTCCCAGTTACAACAAGTCTATAGAAACATCCAATCAAAGGCATCCAGGGAAAGATACCTTGGTTCAAGAAGGCTGATGAAGTTCAGGGTTTCTCTCTCAAGTGAGAAGGCACATGGCACCCAGTTACAATTTCTCTCTTGGTTGAAAGGGCACATGGAGAGCAAGGAATCATCTGCTAGCTTTCTCTCCTGGCTTCCTGTTTCATGAAGCTCCCCAGGAGGCATTTTCCTTCTTCATCTCCAAAGGTCACTGGCTAGTGGATTCTCTGCTCCTCATGGTTATGTCATTCTTCTCTGACTTTCTCTGAATCTCTTTCGTTCTCCAAAATGTTTCCTCTTTTATAGGACTCCAGAAACTTATCAAGATCCACCCAAATGGATGGAGACATGTCATCACCTACTCCAGCTTAACAACCATTTTATATTAAGTCACATCTCCAGGGAGATGATCTGATTACAGTTTCAAACATACAGTATTGAATAGGGATTATTCTACCTTTATGAAATGGGATTTAGATTAAAACATGGCTTTTATAGGGGACATACATCCATTCAAATCAGCACACAAGGTATAAAGACATGTGTTGATTTGCTCAAGCAATGATTCCATACCTGGAACTGCAGCTGCAATTGGAGTCACCACTGGGGTAACTTTACATTAATGCACCATTATACCATTATGCTCCAATGCCCATATGTTTTCTGCACAGACCAAATAGGAGGGTTGATTGGGGATGTGGTGAGAATTACCACCCCTGCATCTTTCAAGTCCTTAATAGTGGCACTAGTCCTTGTAATCCCTCCAAGAATCCAGCATTGCTTCTGATTTACTATTTTGCAACGTAGGGGCAGTTCTAGTGGCTTCCACTTGGCCTGTCCTACCATAATAGCCTTCACTCTGTGGTCAGAGAAGCAATGTGGGGATTTTGCCAGGTGCCGAGTATGTCAATTCCAATTATACATTCCAGAAGTGGGGAAATCACCAAATAATTGAGCCAAGGACCCACTGGCCCACTGTGAGACAGACTTGAGCTAAAAATCCATTGACTCCCTGATCCCATAAGCCCTTACTCTGATTGGTGGCCAGAATGATGTTTTGGGTCAGTGTCTAACAATCCCTGAAATATCAGATCATTTATTTTCTCCAATACACAATCACCCTAGTAAATGTCTGTAGGTCTCCTTAGGGAAGGCTGGGAAGAAAATTAACAGCATAAATTTTGGGCAGTGTAACAGGGTCCTTCCCCATGAGCATCTGACCTTCCCATCATTCAAGGTACTATGGGTCTGTAAACTGTCTCAAGTCTGGGAATTGATTAAGGGGCCATGACTTTCTGTATTTGTAATTCAAGTTTGACTTCTCTTCACTTGACCTAGAACTCTTCTGCTTATACAGCTCAAACAAAATTTAGTGTACTGCCTATTTACTTTACTTCTAGTTACCCCATGATCTACTAGCTATGGCCACAAGTCTCTGCAAGTCAGATTATTTTTACTGCTGCTTTGAGTCTGCTCTATATTATGGTGGGCATACCACATTTTGTAAGGTGATTAACTGTTACCACAATGTTTCTGCCATCTTGGGAGCTGAGCATCCCCAGTTGTTTCAGAATTCCAGATCAGTAATAGCGGTCACTGCAGCAATATCTGACCTACAAAGAATGGCATCCACATATCTCTTCAGGAATGATGGAGATCGTCTTACAAATTTATTCCTCAAAGTCCTGGTGAAAGGTATGCACTCTGGACATTCCTGGGATGTGTGAGCAGGTCTTCCATGATAGATCCACTCTAACATTCCAATTGCTCTAAGCCTCTGGATCCCCTCATCTACATTATACCAGGGGAGTTCTGACATTTCAACCTCAGTAATATCACCAACTTTTGACCCATATTTCAGCCAACCATCCAAACAAACTGTTAATGCCCTTTATTACTCCTCAAGCTACAATACTGAATGCAGAATCTCTGCTTAGTGAATCATATCAATAAATTAGAAGGATCCAACTTTATATTCCTTCCAGCATTAATCCACACTGTTAATATCCATTCCCACTCATATTCCCCTGATTTTTTGTCCATATAGATTGTAAAACCCATGCATTTCTTTTGGAGTATAGCATACTTTCTCATGGGTCACACTTTGTACTTCAGCTTTTAGGGCCTGTTGGGACTTTAGTCTAGTCATATGTCTTGAAGAAAAGATGGGTGGTGGGTGTGGGTCATGAAAAACATTAGAAGTTTCTTTCCAGCCAATTACCTCAGGTCATTCCACTGCAGTTCCACCTGGGTAAATAGAATTAAATGTTCCAGGTAAGGAGTGAAGGCTGTTTTTCCAGGGGAGGTGGTTACATGTTTAGTAGGCACTGAAGCATTAATCTCTTTAGGTAGCGGTTAGATAGCAGACTTCTCTGGGTGGAATGGAGGCAGAGAAAATGTTTCCTCAAGGCAGGTTGGAGGTCAGAAAGCTCTTTCCTCAGGGTAGACTGAAGATTTCATGACTGTTTACTCAAGGCAGCTTGGAGGTGGGATGGCTGCTTCCTCAGGACAGACCATTACAGGTCTATCTGGCAAAGACTGAGCAGAATCCAGGGTTTCCATGTTCCCTTTGCCACCATTATCAACCCATATGTCCCCATCTCAAGTTTCATGATCTCATTATTTTCCAATCAAAGCCCCCACCTTAAGCACAGACACTCTGCAAGGTTGAGAATTTAGTTTACATTGTAAATCTCTTACTTGTAAAATGAGAATCTGAGTCTGGTTTTCAGAGATCTCAAATCAGAAACCACAGGAAATAAGATTTTCTTTCAGGGCATACATGGAAACTTTTACATCTTTCATTTGGTGCTTGAACTACAAATTTGGAGCCTTCAGCTCATCCCTTTTCCTCATAACTGTATCTGGTTTATCTAACAATCAGCCAACATCATTATACCTCTTAATTCCACGAAACTCTGTTAAGGTGTCAAAAACACTTTCACCCAGAGCCTTGCCTCATATAGGCATACAGATAGCAGAATCCAATGGCAATATTTTGTATATCTCTGTTGCCATCTCATGCCCTGGACCAGTTATTGGAAACAGAGGCATTAGTGCCTTTGAGTATAATCAGAGTAGAAATGAATTGTAAAATCCCATTTTTAGAATTCTATTGCTCAAAAACCACTACCAATACCATACTGTATTAGTCAGGAGTCTCTAGAGAAGCAGAGCCATCTAAAAATATTTCTAAATATGAGATTTATAAAGGTGTCTCATGCAACTGTGGAATAGGAGAGTCCAAAATCCATGAGGCAGGCTGTGAAGCTGAAAATTCCGATGAGGGGTGCCAACAACCACAGGAGAGGCTTGCTGGCTGGAGAAGTAGTGAAAATTCTCTGTTCTTCCTTAAAATTCTTAAACCGATTCAGTCAAATCCAAATGACTGGATTATTTCATTTGTGGGAAATGTGCGCTTGGTTGATAGTAGATGTAATCAGCCACAGCTACAACCAACTGATAAATGTAAGGTTTTGTTAATCATTGGATGGTACTAAGAAATGGTGGCAGTTGAGTGATGGGATATCACAATGATTTTTGTTTTGGTATTTGGGTAATAATTGGTAAGAAAGCAACAGTCAGTCGAAAACATAAGATGTTTGATATCTTCCCAATTGTGATTCAGTATTTACTGATTCTTATTAGAAACCTTCTTTCTATTATTTTATAAATATCATGGTGAGGGACTTTAGTGAAAATAGTGAAGTATGACCTCAGAAATTCTCATCAGCATAAAAAAAAACAAGAATACCAGATAAATGGTCAGCATAAAGTTCTTCAGAACTCGGGAAATTAATTAAATCTTATAGCAATCCAAGGGGCATTTACTCAAGAAAAATTGCTGAATAATGTTAGAAAAGTGAACTCTCTGACATTTTAATTTGTTCTACTATTATATCTCTGCCTCCCTAATTCCACAGTAACCTGGAAAACCCCATACATAACCTGAAATTATGGTGAATGGCAGCAGCTTGGATGCCACAGGAAGGAATAAAATGGGTCTGAAACTCCTTCAAAGCCATACTCCCAGAATTGTCATTTTTTAGCTGTCTGGTTGTTTCTTGGAAAACTTAACTTGAAAAGCTGCCTTTGATCTGAGTCAGAGTTTCTCCAGTATGAACAGCTTTTACTGTGTACATTTGTCAAAAATAAGCAAAGGTAATTGTTGAATGTTATGACTGCCTTTGGCTGTGGGTAACAAGGTAAAGGTCATCACTATCTAACCAAAATTCTTAAAGCAAAAAGCTGGGGAATGAGATGTCCCTATGAGCTTTTAAAGGGTCCAACATATTTCTGGTAAACTAGAAGTTCATATGAATACATAGATCTCTGTGCACATGTTGAAGAGAGACCTCATAAGGCCCTAAATTCTCACCTCTTGCTAATCTTAAGGGTCTAAACAAACAAGAACTGAAAGCTAAGGAAAAGTGACAAAATACCTGCTTGAATGCTGAATGCATGCCACAACATTCTCACAGAGTCCACTGGCAAAAGCTTGGCGGCATATTGGTACCAGACCCTAAAGAAATATCTGTTCATTCATTACCTGAGAATTAAGCTAACTAAGGAAACTTGGTGATCATGTATGATTTGAAAGAATCAGCTCAGAAAAGACATCCAAAAAGCAAACAAGCAAACAAATGAAATTCCAAAGTAATAGTAACAAAAACAAAATAGAGCAAAAATAACACCTTCTGGTATGGGCGGAGAATCTGATTTCTTTCTTGATTGCCACATTATATTATTTTAAGTGCTTATGTTTGAACAAAAAATTATGAGACATGCAAAGATACAAGAAAGTGTGTCTCATATACAGGGAAGAAAAGTCAGTAGAAACTGTCTTGAAGGAAGTTGAGATATTGGACTTAACAGGCAAAAACTTTGAATCTGCTCATTGAAATATGTTAAAAGAGCAAAGGGAGATCATATCTAAAGAGCTAAAGGAAATTGTGTGAATAATAACTCACCTAATAGAGGATATTAATAAAGACACAGCAATTATAAAAATGAAACAAATAGAAGTTCTGGAGTTAAGAAAGTGTAATAACTAAAAAGAAAAAATCATGAGAAGGTTTCAAAGCTGGATCTGAGCAGGCAGAAGAACCAGCCAATTGAAGATAGATGGATTGAGACTATCCAGTCTGAGGAAGAGAGAAAAATGAAAAACTGAACAAAGCCTTAGATAGCTGTTGGCTCTCATCAAACATGTCAAGCTGAGTGGGAGAATCAGAAGGAGAGTATAGAAAGAATGGGACAGAGCAAACTATACAGAAATCATGGTCACAAAACATTCCCAAATTTGATGAAAGACACAGATTCTATGCATTCAATAATCTCAGTGCACTCCAGGTATCATAAATTAAAAAAGATCCACACCTAGGCAGGAAATAATCAAACTGTAGAAAAACGAAGATAGGAAAACAATCTTAAAAGCATTATGAGACAAGTAGTTCATCATCAAAGAGATCAATAGGAATAGCAGATAATTTCTTATCATAAGTCATGGATGCCAGAAGCCAACTCAGTGATGTATTCAAGATTTGATAGAAAAGGTCTGTCAACCAAAAATTCTGTTTCCAGCAAAACTGCCCTTTAAAAATGAAGGAAAAATTAAGACATTCCCAGATTTAAAAAAAAAC
>PVIY010023792.1:0-38892 GCA_004026745.1 Myrmecophaga tridactyla | reverse complement strand
CTTCCTAAGACCTAACATGTTTATCTGTTTGTATGTTGTTTGTTGAGCAATAAACTAAACCCAAGTCCACACTGTACCACAGCACGAGCTCAGAAGTATTAATTACTGAGTAAAGAGGTGTAATGTTTTATCTAAAATCCTAAGACTGCTTTTGGTGAGGCAAGGGAGAGGCTGTGTAGGGTTGCATGAGGTTTGCAAAGCAAGACAGCAGAGTGTAACCCGGCTCATCTTAAACCTAACTATAAAAATCTCACTATGAATGTAACAAGGGTAGGCTTCAAAAGAGAAAATTTTGTCAATCTATTAAAAAAAGAAGCCAGGGCGGATGAGGCCCCAAAGAGGGGCAGTCTGTGGAGCAATTATATAGCTGCTCCTAATTTGATCTCAAAACCCCTTTCCTTTTTTGGTTCATCTGTACATTATTATAAAGCAAGTAGGCTAAACGTTTCATGAGGCTTGATGTCTGAACAGCAGGATATATTTATGATACCCCAACCAGACCACCTCAATCGAGAAGCATTTCTTAAGTGACTAATAATTGCATTGGCATACAGAGAATGAATCCAATCTGGTTCTTTCAGAAGTGGGAGGATTTGTAGGTATTGGCATCATTTTCATGGGCTCACCCTTCACTGTATACATAGGGAATTTCCAGGAGTCTCCTCATCTTAATTTAATGTACAGCTATTGTAATTTTTGCTTTTAGTTTTTTAAAGAAAATTAAAACCTCTAAAAAGTGTTTTGGTAGCTGACAAAGGCAAGAATGTATTCCGATTAAGTAAAAATTTGAGCTATATAAAAAGCCATAGAGATTTGTGTGGTCCTAATTATATTTATTAAATATCACAAAATTTGTTTTTAGTAGTATGCTCTCTCTTTACTAAAATAACCAACACCATGTTTATGTGAAATCTGTGTATTTTTTCACAAGCTTGTTTGATTTTCACAGGTCAACCATTTTATAATAGAGAAATAGGATATGTAAATCAGTATTGTGAAGCCATAAAGCTATAATTAGGGTAAAAATATAAGAAAAACCCAGCATTTGCCAATCCTTCTTTCCATCTGTAGGCATTAGCCTTGACTTGATTTAGAGCCATTTGATATAAAGTACACAACTCTAATCCAGTAAACTGACTACAACAATACCTTGTGTCAGGAACAGGGAAATAGGAATCATGTTCTGGCAGGGAGATACCAAAAGAAAAATTAAATTTCGAGCACTTCATTTTGTATTCGTATTTTCTGAGTTGTATAAAATGTATAGGCATATCAAAGTCCAAAACAAAAACTGCTTATGCTATCAGGAGATGTATTTATTTTTGACAATATAAAGGGGAAAGCATACAATTGGGGTGGGAAAAAAGAGAAAGAGAGACTTGTAGCAGACATCACCTGAGTGGGAAATTACACATCCTGCGCGCGCGCGCACACACACACACACACACACTAACTCTGCACACACATGCATAGAATTCATCTCTGACAATTTAATTGTTTAATGGTAGGACTAACAAGGAATCCTTTCTAAAGTAATGGCATATAAAGGCTTCCTAGTGAAGTTAATATTCCTGCTGCATTTGATGGGTGTTTCCCATTTGTGCAGTTCTGCCCTAACAGACTCCTGGTGTTTTACGGGGGGGAGGCAGGAGGGGTGGTGATGTCTGAATTCAATAGCAGAATCTGGAGAACGCCTTAGCCTGTGACCTTAGCCATTAAAGCAATAAATCTGAAGCCACGATTGGCGCAGAGCAATTGCTCACATCGGTTGTCATGTCCTGGCTTTCAGTCCTTGGATCTGGTCTTCCTAGGACTGAAGGCTGGGGGTTTTGAGTACAAAGTCCTCACTTGTGTAGTTGTCTGTTTTCTCTTAGAGTTCATTAGAATGAGGATTTGGCAGCCATTCGTGCTGAGGTTGCAGGACTTCAGTGTGACCAGTCTTCTAGATAATGAAATGCATGATGTCACAGATGCTATCTTTTGAATTTTCATCACGCAGCATGATCTCTTCTCATATTTCTTTATAGTTTTACCTTGTTCATTTCTGGGCTTTAATTGGATCCCTGCCTGTTCTAGCAGTGTACATAACGAAGTATACTCCTTGGAAGAATAACCGTGTCTTAAGAAACATAAAGTTGTCAAAGCAGACCCTAAAGTGTTCTCATTTTGTACTTTCCATCCTTAAGTCAATACATTTTATATTTATTACTCTGGTTACTTGGCTCTGAGAAAAGGTTTTATTGGCTGCATCAGAGAAACACAGCGCAGGTGGTAGAAATAGGGCTTGGCCACAACAGAGAAGTTGTTTTGCTCCAGAGCAGCTTCCCTTTGGTTGTGGAACTGCTTCCACTCTGTCTGCTCCTCTCACTGAAGCAATACCTGTGTCTTTCAGTCTAGGAAAAGGCTTAGTAGGCAGAGTTGAAAAAGACAGACTATTTTTAACACGAGCTTTACATCCCACAGTTCTGGTTCTTACTTTTATTATCATTACTTATTCATAGATTTTTATTCCCAAATATCATCACCCCTAACAGTAATAGGATCAGCAAAGCAACCACTTAAAAAACAAAACAAACTCAGAAATCCAAGTCTTGCACAGAAACATTCTCCCCACTCTCTTGCCAGCTCTCTACCTCTCTCTGACTACCTAGAGAATTAAGCAGTTCTTATCAGCCACTAAGAAAAGCTTTGCTGCTTCAGAAATGCCAGTGGAGCAGGGAGGTGTGGCGGCGGAGGCTATGTGAAGACATTGCCATCTAAGAGAACAGACAGGAGGTAATGCTATCGGAGAAAATGCAAGGGAGAAAGAAGGGTGTGGAGAAAGGATGGAAAGAAAGAAGAAATCTAAGGGCAAGAATATATAGTGTGTATTCCCTAAACTTGGTTTCCGCAGAGAACAACTCCTCTAAAACAGTTCCCATCAAATTTACTGGGAATCTGAAGTGGAGTTCCCTAATTATTCCCTGTATAACAACAACAGCTACAATTTATTGAGGAACAACTATGTGCCAGATGCTTTCTGTATGTTATTAGATTTCTACCACCCTTTTCATAACTTTTAGTGATAGATATGGTTAGCTCCATTTTATAGGTAAAGAAAGGTTATGCCACTTTTCTAAAGTTGGATGCCTCAATGTGGTGGAGCTGGAACTTAAACCTAGAATGTATGGGTCTAAAAATTATGCTCATATCCACTACAATTTTCTGTACTGACTACCATTGTATTATACTGCTTTGTATTTTATTCAGTCATTTGTCTATCCATTCATGTATTTATTTACTCGTACACTATCTTGTGCCGGAAATGACTTAAGCTGGCATAAATGCTCACATATACACATAAGCAGCTTGCACACGGATAGTGCATTCTACATACTTGTTGACTTGAATAAGCTTTAGAGCATCAATCATCAAGAGTTCAGGATTCTTTCACCGTGGAGTCTTTCTTTTTATCTTTAAAAGTGGACCAGTCAGACCTCTCTCTATAAGCCAGCTCGGCAGGTGAACTCACTGCCCTCCCCCCTACATGGGACATGACTCCCAGATTTACATGTGTAAATCTCCCTGGCAATGTGGGACCGACTCCCGGGGATGAGCCAGGCCCTGGCATCATGGGATTGAGAAAGCCTTCTTGACCAAAAGTGGAAAGGGAGAAATGAGACAAAATAAAATCTCAGTGGCTAAGAGATTTCAAACAAGAGTTGGGAGGTTATCCTGGAGGATATTCTTACACATTATATACATATCCTTTTTTAGTTTATAGTGTATTGAAGTGGCTAGAGAGAAGTACTTGAAACCATTGAACTATATTCCAGTAGCTTTGATTTTTGAAGATGATTGTATAACTATATAGCTTTTACAGTGTGACTGTGTGATTATGAAAACCCTGTGTCTGATGCTCCTTTTTTCAGGGTATAAGCAGATGAGTAAAAAAAAAAAATAATAATAATAATGATTTTAAATAAATAAATAATAGGGGAGGGGATAAGGGATAAAAATTGGGTAGATTGACATACTGTGGGTCAATGGGAAGGAGGGGTAAGGGGTATAGTATGTTTGAGTTTTTTTTTTTTCCTTTCTTTTCCTGGAGTGATGCAAATGTTCTAAAAATGATCATGGTGAAGAAGGCACAACTATGGGATGATACTGTGAGCCATTGACTGTATAATATGGCTAGCTTCTACATGTGTGGATATATCTCAATAAAAATATTTTTTAAAAAACTGGGCCAATCAGAAACCCATCAGTGCAGGATGGTCTGGGTACAGGGAAGAGGGACTATACTCATCTCTCCAAATCTCTCTTAAATGTGTTTCTGTAAAGCAGTAGATTACCATGCTTTATGAGAATTATTTTATCTTTAACAATTAGTTGCAGAAAAGTAAAAAGTGAATTGGTAGGGGGAAGAGGTCATTGTATGGTGGAGTAGCCTGACCAACACCGCCTCGGCCATGTGGTCATGGTCAGCACCGACAGTGACATGTCACACTGAAAGCTTGTACCCTTGATGTTATGCAGTGAGCATGGCACTTTGTGGTCTTCCTACCAAAAACCCGTAACTTTGTTAAAACACCAGACAAATTCCAAATTCTTACAAAATACTCAAGTGACCGCTACTCGTTAAAACAGCCAAGGTTATCAAAAAGAAGGAGAGACAGAAATTGTCAAAGCCAAGAGTAGCTTAAGGAGACATGGCAACTAAATGTGTTGTAATATCCTGGGTGGGATCCTGAAAAAGAAAAAGGAGATTAGGTAAAAAATAAGGAAATTGGAATAAAGTGTGAACTTTAGTTAATAAAAAATTATCAATATTGATTCATTCATTGTAACAAATGTACCATGCTAATGTGACATATTAATAACAGGAGAAACTGGATCCAGGGTATATGGGAATTCTCTGTACTATCTTTGAAATTTTTCTCTAAATCTAAAACTGTTATGAAAAAGTAAAACATTTAAAAAAACTTTGATATACACCCAAGTGAATTGGCCAAGATTGCTAGTTCAGGGGCATGACTAGAAGTAGGATATACATCTGTCTTAAATGCCTCATCCAACAATCAAGATGAATAGCTTTTTCCTTTTTTTTCTTTATTGACATTCCTTTATTTTTCCTCATGCAAAAACATTGTTTAATTTGTACATTTAGTCACTATCATTGTATATTCTAGGCATTCCTAGATTATACCATCTCAGTCTTTATCGTCTATCTTTCCTTCTGGTTTCATATGTGCCCCCAGCTCTCCTCCCTTTATCATTCTCACATTCAGCTTCATTCAGTATAATTACATTATTGTACTACAATCAGGTAGTATTGTGCTATCCTTTTCTGAATTTTTATAATCAGTCCTGTTGCACGATCTCTGTCCCTGCAGCTCCAATTACCCAATCTCTACCGCATTTCTATCTCCTGATAATCTCTGTTCTTAATTGAAATTCTCCACGTTCATTCATTAATGTTAGTTCATATTAGTGAAACCATACAGTATTGTCCTTTTGTTTCTGGCTGATCTCACTCAGCATAATGTCCTCAGTGTCCATCCACGTTGTTATATGCTTCAGGACTTTATTCTGTCTTACAGCTGCGTAATATTCCATCATATGTATATACCACAGCTTATTTAGCCACTCATCTGTTGGTGGACATTTGGGCTGTTTCCATCTCTTGGCAATTGTAAATGATGCTGCTATAAATGTTGGTGTGCAAATGTCCATTTGTGTCCTTGTCCTCATGTTCTCTGAATAGATACCTAGCAATGGTATTGTTGGATTATATAGCAATTCTATACTTAGCTTCCTGAGGAACTGCCAAACTGCCTTCTACAGTGGTTGTACCATTTTATATTCCCACCAACAATGGATAAATATGCTTCTTTCTCCACATCCTCTCCAGCACTTGTTTTTTTCTGTTTTATTGATAATGGCCATTCTGGTGGGTGTGATATATTATCTCATTGTGGTTTTGATTTGCATTTCCCTAATAGCCAGGGAAGTTGAACATCTTTTCATGTGCCTTTTACTCATTTGTATTTCCTCTTCTGAGAAGTGTCTGTTCATGTCTTTTGCCTATTTAAAAATTTTTTTTTAATTTTTATTTTTAAATACCAAAAAAACACCTAACAAACGCAAATATTCCTATTTTGATCATTCCATTGTACATATATAATCAGTAATTCACAATATCATGACATAGTTGCTTATTCATCATCATGATCATTTCTTGGAACATTTGCATCTATTCAGAAAAAGAAATAAAACAAAAACAGAAAAAAAAATTTATACACACCATACCCCTTACCCCTCCCTTGCATTGATCACTAGCATTTCAAACTAAATTTATTTTAACATTTGTTCCCCCTATTATTTATTTTTATTCCATATGTTCTACTTGTCTATTGACAAGGTAGATAAAAGGAGCATCAGATACAAGGTTTTCACAAGCACACAGTCACATTGTGAAAGCTATATCATTATACAATCATCTTCAAGAAACATGGCTACTGGAACACAGCTCTACATTTTCAGGCAGTTCCCTCCAGCCTCTTCATTACATCTTGACTAACAAGGTGATATCTACTCAATGCATAGGAATAACCTCCAGGATAACCTCTCTACTCTGTTTGGAATCTCTCAGCCATTGACACTATGTCTCATTTCACTCTTCCCCCTTTTCGTCGAGAAAGTTTTCTTAATCCCTTGATGCTGAGTTTCAGCTCATTCTAGGGTTTTTCTCAATCTCTTGAGGCTGAGTCTCAGCTCATTCTAGGATTTCTGTACCATGTTGCCAGGAAGGTCCACACCCCTGGGAGTCATGTCCCATGTAGACAGGGGAAGGATGGTGAGTTTCTTGTTGTGTTGGCTGGAGAGAGAGGCCACATCTGAGCAACAAAAGAGGTTCTCTTGGGGGTGACTCTTAGGCCTAATTTTAAGTAGGCTTGACCTATCCTTTGTGGGGTTAATTTCATATGAACAAACCCCAAGACTGGGAGCTCAGCCTATAACTTTGGTTGTCCACACTGCTTGTGAGAATATCAAGAATTCAACTTGGGGAAGTTGAATTTTCCCCCATTCTCACCATTTTTTGCAAATACTTTTTAATTCACTGTTCAAATCACTCTGGGATTTATCGGGGCATCACTCTGTTTTTCAAATTCTTGTTTTGCAAATACTTTTTTACTCACTGTTCAAATCACTCTGGGATTTATCGGGGCATCACTCTGGACAAACCAACAAAATCTCATGTCGTACTCAAAGTTCCATGTACTTATGGTGTTCAATTAAGCTGTCTACATAAGTTATATTAGGAAATGCACTAGTCAAAATATAAATCTTGTACTGAATAAACATTATTTGCTTTAGTCTCACACATAAGTTGAAATTTTAAAATATTAAATACCATCTATTTTCAACACCCTGCAGTAATGACATTCCTTTGTTCTTCCTCATGCCAAAACATTTTTAAAATTTGTACATTTAGTCACTATCATTATACACTCTAGGCATTCCTAGATTATACCATCTCAGTCTTTATCGTCTATATTTCTTTCTGATTTCATTTGTTTTTGCTCATTTTTAAATTGAGTTGTTTGTCTTTTTGTTCTTGAGTTGAACAATCTCTTTATATATTCTGGATACTAGACCCTTATCTGATGTGTCACTTCCAAATATTGTCTCCTATTGTGTAGGCTGTCGTTTTGCTTTCTGGACAAAGTTCTTTGATGCACAAAAGTGTTCAATTTTGAGGAGTTCTTATTTATCTATTTTTTTTCTTTAATGCTCATACTTTGGGTGTAAGATCTAGGAAACCACTTCCTGTTACAAGTTTTATATTTCCCTACATTTTCTTCTAAAAGTTTTATGATCTTAGATTTAATGTTTAGGTCTTTGATCCATTTTGAGTTAATTTTTGTATAGGGTGTGAGATATGGATCCTCTATCATTCTTTTGCATGTGAATATCCAGTTCTCCAAGTACCATTTACTGAAGAGACTGTTCTGTCCCAGATGAGTTGGCTTGACTACCTTATCAAAGATCAATTGTCCATAGATGAGAGGGTCTATCTCTAAATACTTTATTCCATTCCATTGGTTAGTATATCATCTTTATGCCAGTACCATGCTGTTTTGACCACTGTAGCTTTGTAATACACCTTAAAGTCAGATAGTGTGAGACCTCTGACTTCATTTTTCTTTCTCAAGATATTTTTAGCTATTCAGGGCACCCTGCCCTTCCAGATAAATTTGGTTATTGGTCTTTCTATTTCTGCAAAGTAAGTTTCTGGGATTTTAATTGGTATTGCATTCAATCTATAAATCAATTTAGGTAGAACTGGCATCTTAACTATATTTAGTCTTCCAATCCATGAACATGGTATGCCCTTCCATTTATTTAGATCTACTGTGATTTCTTTTAGTGATTTCTTGTAGTTTTCTTTGTATAAGTTTTTTCTATTGAATAGCTTTTTATTGAATCAATGCAATTTGTTTCCAGATACTCTCCAGAATTTTATGCTTGACTTTTGAGTATCTGAAGATAGGCCAAAGCTATTTAGGACTGTATTCACTCAGCTCCTGGATGAAATATTATCCTCAGGTAATGCTATTGACTGAATGAATATTATTGCAACATACAATTACATACCTTTCTTGGCTCTAGGATGCATTTGACCCAGAGTTTGTACTCCTGCCCCTGTCCATTATCCAGCTACCCCAAGATCTTAGTCTAGTTCTTCAGAATCCCACAAGAGTTCCTGCATCACTCCAGAAATTGATCAAATAAAGATCTCAATTCAAAACTCAAATACTATTTGGATCACTATTTACTGGGAACAATCAATGTCTTATATGTAGCAGTACCAGTGACTTTGTCACCAAAAGATTCACAAATATTTGCATATCACATTATAGTTGTTGCAGATAAATAAATATAAATATAAATATCATTTATGCTCATCACTACTTTGAAATTATGGTAGTTATTGGATCTGCTACTGGGTCTTCTTATCTAAAGCATTGATGAAGAAGCACATGTACTATTATATAAAAAATTTCTAAAGATTTTAATAACCTTTTTAACATAATCAGTTTCACTTGACGTTCTATGGTGATTTTAAAACATTGTTCTGAGAAGGAGAGGCTCATAGCACAAAAAAAGGTAATGAAATCCTAGGCTGTGTAACTGCTATCAAATCCCTTAAGGTTTAGGATCCTTATTTTTGTCACTGTTGCCTGCCTTTAAGAGAAAAAAAGAGCTGAACAAATCAAATCAGATAATACATTGAAAAATGCCTGTAAATTGCAAAGTCATATAAGTGTAAGGAATTACTGTTATTATTTGCTATGTTTGACCATTAGATAAAAATGACTTTTTACCAAAGTTTTAAGTGCGGTTCATTGCTAAGAATATTTTTCACCAAATAATTTAGACCATGCTTACATGAGCAAAATGAAATGGAAAATTGAGTCAAACCTCTGGATAGTAATACATACTAATAGGTTCCTACATTTTGCCTACAACATCCAGATAATCAAAGAAAACGTGTTTTTAACTCGAATTATCAGCATTGCTATGTCACGATTCTCAACTCTATTTTGGATGCATAGATTCAAGTGCCAGAATTGAAGCTCTTATTACTATGAAGAGGAATGGAGCTTCTTCAGGCTTCTATTCTAGAGATACTCCAAATGTGCATATTCAGGTACCAAATAAATTCTAGAGACATCCATGTCTCTAGACTGTGCATCAAGACACATACATATCATTGATTAGACATCTCTTTTAAGTCTGGTAAACATTTTCAATTCCATTCGTATTTACAGATTTCCAAACCTCTTGAAATTCTGTGTAATATATGTTTTAGGACAGTGTTGTCTAGTTTAGATCATCAGTAGTTTGCCAGTAGGAAACATTTTAAATGGAAAGTCAGGTTTACTCTTGCCTTACAATGTACACCTCCTAAGCAATACATACACAACTGTGTGCATTCATTGATCTCTTAAGAAAACTTACAATCCAAATGTAAACTGAAAGAAGTTGAATTAGTTAGAAAATCAAGGAAGTAATGCAGCTGGAAAATCTTAGTGAGTCTGATCCTTTCCACTCCCTGATATAAAAGTAAATGTATTCATTCAGTCTAATGAAATTAGTAATAACATTTTTTTCTCTTCTATCTTCTCCCACAATTTTTCAACTATATAACCACAGTTGTAAGTTATAAGGAGAATTTCAAGTCAATTAATGAAATAACTATATTGGAAAGATATTCTATAATTATATCGACTCTTTGGAAATATTTGCAATGAAAAGAAAATCATCTGGGGAATAGACCATCACTTAAAAGAAAACACACACCACACACACTTAAGTGGGCAAAGTATATTTGACAGACTGAATAGAAAGGCACTACACATGAAGAGCTAGACAGGCATACCCTTAAGAGGAGGAGGCAATTCTGGGAAAGCTCTGAAGCCAATATAACCATGTATAACTTTAGCAGCTAAATTATTCACTCTCTTTTCATCTTAAAATGATTTCCTCTATCAGTGGTTCTTAATTTTTATCCTGAAGTAGCTCTAATAGCGAAGAAGAAAGGGCATATTTCCTATTATTTTATCTAAAAATTTATTTGACTGTTCCATTATCCCCTACAATGAAGGTATGTGTTCTAAGATCCAAAATACTTGAAATTGGTTACCCTTGGGTAAAACTGACTCTTTACTGTAAAGGTGGGTCCTGGTTAGTTTTGCATCCCCTCTGGCACACTGTGTTTTGGCTTAGTCACATTGTTTGAGGAGTGTGTCCTTACTGTTGAAAGACTTTATGCTTACGAGAATATGTCCAAAGCAGTCCCTGGGACCATCTTCAATTGAAACCACACATTGACACATTGAGGGAATGTGTTTAACCTAAACCCAAGTTGCAATTCAAACTGAAGAAAGAACTTCCTCTTTGCTACTGGCTTTTTCCCGTTTTTAAATTAATATCCACATACATAGGTTAAAAAGTCAAGGTCTTGCAAGTCTTATAATTAAAACCAACAATCCTTTTCTACCTCTTCCTATCCCCAGTGACTGCTACCCAGAAGCAACTACTTATGACGCATTTAGGTGTTTCTTTTGTTACTTGGCTTCATATTTATAGGACATTTCTATAACATTAGTTCTTTGTAGTTTTCCATTTTGGTTATCATCTACTGACTTTCTGCTATGTAAGATGAGGCTTTAGTTCTCTTATACCTCCTCAGTCTTTCTGCACTCTCACCTCCTTTTCCTATTTAGTTATATCCAATAGATTTTTGGTTAGTTGAATGGTCAATGTTTGGATTCTTGTGACTATGTAAATCGTTTTTACAACTAGCCATGCTGTGAGCAATTGCATTTCCTTTTTTATAAAATGCATCATTTGGTGTTAATAACTGTGAGTTTTTTGTTTGCTTAGTTTTCAATGTATCGATCATTAATTCACCTCTAAACTCAGTGTCAGAGTATAAATCTCCTTTCAACAGTATTCAAATATATTCACTTTCATATCTTCTTTCCTCTCTCTTTCTCTCTTCTCCCTTCCCAAGTCTTTCCCTCTCTTTTATTGAGGCATCCCTCCTGGCGCACATCCACCCCCATTCTTCTGCTCCAGTCAGATTGAGACTGGGTGTTCCTTAAGCCTGCTGCACCCAGCTAATATCCTGGGTCTACCATTATCATCATCCCAGCATTCATTTCACCTGTCTGTTGTGACGAATTTTGCATCTCTTGTTTCTTGGATCCCATATGGTCTTCTTTCCTTGGTATGAGTGTCATGCTGCCATCATGCCCATCAGTTCTAGGACATTCTTTTGCATTATCTCCTTAATAATATCCTGCTCATCGTTATCTGTATTCATTTTTTTCTGGAATTCCCATTACATGGAATAGAAATGATCTTCTAATTTTCTACTCTCTCATTTTCCATCTTGCTGTCTTTTCGTTGTTGCTGTTGTTGTTGTTTCTGGGAGATTAACACAACAATGCCTCCCAATCTTTCCCAGCTATTGTGCATTTAATTTAAGAGTGAGGCACTAAAAAGCTTTTGTGTGAATGGTGGAGGTTTTAATATGGTAGCCTTCATCAAAGGGAAGCAGGACTGGACAGTGTCATAAGAGCCATTAGTAGTCAGTATCTGGAAGTTGTTTCCCTTGGATTGGCCAATTTCCCCAGAAAGGAATCCTTCAGTCTTCTGTTTGGGAGGATAAGCCTGGATGCTAGCATTCTTGGGAGCTAATTGAAGGAAGGATAGTGAGAATTCCACCATTCATAGGTTGACTTTCATTTCTAGCACGGTATCCCTATCCTTAGCTATTCCTGATGTCCTGTGTCCTGAGCCATTCTGATGCAGCTTCTTCAGAGAGTAAACCGGGTTTCTATGAGGTGGGGGAAGAGTAGACACTGTTCAGGGTGGAGGAGGTGATCTGGGGTTCTGTTTCTTAGACAGACCTAGCGTAGACTTTTGTCTGACCAGCATTCAGAGGTATATGACACTTGCAACTTCTGAGGTTTCTGGAGTTCTGTGGAGTTGATTGTCTTGCTGCTGGGCTACCCCTCTTTGACTCACTGTAGATTTAAATTTCAGCTTTCTCATATCTAGTAACTAATTTACCACTCATCTATCTGCTCTAAATTCTAATATGTTGTGTTGTCATCTCTTTCTTTCTCATTGTCCTTATGAGGACATTTCCATGAAATCTCTTTATTTCATGTGAGTGAGATCCTGTCATGTTTGATTGGAAGTCTTTTTTGCTTCTTCTCTTTAAGTTTCATTCTAAGAGGTATGGGATAGGGGAAAAAAAATCTCCCTTTAGGCTTGTGGGATTGAGCTAGTTGGAAACACTACATTTTCCAAATGCAAAGCTTACTACTGGAGAATGGAAAATTTGAATCAACCTATCCTATATGCATATAGACTTGTAAGGGCTGAGGCATCACCATTTACAGTAAATTATAATTTCACTGCTAATAGATTAAAAAAATACATGCTGTCAAAATTAAAACTAATCTATACATTCATAATAAGTAAGAAACATGTTTCTTGGAAGGAATAAATCCTTTATGGAAGGAATAAATAAAACATCCCAAATCTTGAAAGGCAATATTTGGAAACAGAAAATTATGTCCCTGATATATATGAATCAGTTTAAAATCAAAATCATTTATAGGAGAGAAAATTGGCTCCTTAATTTATTTCTTCCTCACTATTCTCCATGTTTGGAGAATTCCTATCTAATGTCACTTCTCTTAACTGTCAGAGAAAGAGAGGAGGGGCTTATATAGAGATGATCAGAGGGGAACAGTTTTCAGGCTATGGTAGCTAGCCACTTAGACTCCATTTAGTAAGTTTATATGCTCACCAGTAATATATGAAAATGTTTGTTTCTCCTCACACTCACCAATAGTGTAAAACAAATTTAAATTTAAATTTCTTAATCTTTTAAAACAAGGATATTTCTCTTTCCACATTTATAATGGTTATACTAATTTTGAAAATATTAAGCCAATATAGTTTTCAGTTTCTCTTAAGGTGTGATTGCTCTGTAGTCTTCCTTCACTGAATCAATATTCCATTGCTTTAAAAAAGGCCAGATACCAGCTTGTACAACAAAGTTACCATTCAGTTCTGACTGTCAGGTTTTGTGTTTGAGTCCTGAACGAGAGAAAAAGTCCTGAAAACCAGACTTTATTAAGAGAGAAAATGCCAAACCTTCCCCTCACTTCTCAAAATCAAAGCTTGGTTGATGTATTAAAGGGTTTTACTTCTTAAAAAAAATCAAAACTTGGAGATCTGAACATAAATTTCTCCATAAGAGAACTTGGAATATGAGATAAGGCCTCAGGAGGAAACAGATAGCCCTTCTGACTGAAGGTTGGAGAGAGAAGAAGGAGGAAGAGTCAGCAGTGTGGGAGACTAGGGTGACAACACTACCAGAGGCCTGAGAAAGAACCCAGCAGTCATGCTTCCCAGCCTTGGCTAAAAGGTGGGGTGTGTGTGTGAGATCACAGAACCCCCCAAGAATCTCCAGATGGGTTGAGGGAGACCCATAATATCTAAGCTGGTACTTCGGGTTTTGAAGGATAAAGATCAATCTCTTCTGGTGGAGGGTAAATAAGGCATACCATCTGCAAGTTACCATCTATAAGTTTGTCTTCTATTCACAACCTCCTTTAATTTTTAAAGGTCTTTTTTTATGGGCCCAGCACTGTGTTAAGCACTTCACGTGGATCATCTCTTTAGTTTTTCAAGATAGTCCTATGAGAGATACTATTTGGCAGAGGGGTAATGGAAATTTAAAGAAGATAAATAACTTATTTGTGATAGCAGAATGAGAACGAATAACTGGCCCCTAACCAAGCTCCAAATGCCTGTGCAATGCTGCCTTCTCTTGCACCTCTCCCCTCTTCTCTTTTACCTTTGCCCCAAGCACTTAATGGCTTTCTTCTAGCCTCACCTTCTCCTTAAACCAGAGGGTGAGTCTTATAACTAACCATTTAAACTAGTTCAGAGTTTGATTGATTGCAAGTATACTTGAAACTCATGTACCTTCAACTCTTAGCTCCACTGGTCACTTGCTTTTTGTTTGTTTGTTTATATTTTTATTGACAAACAACATACAAATGCAAACATTCTCAACATACAAACATTTCATACATGGTGTACAATCAGTTGCTCACAATATCATCACACAGTTGTGTATTCATCACCATGATAATTTTTTAGCACATTTGCATTACTCCAGAAAAAGAAAAAAGAAAAAAAGTCATACATACCATACCTCTTACCCCTCCCTCTCATAGACCATTAGTATACCCAACATATTCTAATCTTTGTTCCCCCTATTATATTTTTATCCATATTTTTTACTCATCTGTCCAGACCCTAGAAAAAGGAAGCATCAGACACAAGGTTTTCACTATCACACAGTGACGTAAAAAACTTTTGCTGAGGTACAGTTTATATATTGTGAAATTTACCCATTTAAAATATGCAATTCAATGACTTTTAGTAGGCTTACTGTGTTTTGCAATCATTCTCACTATCTAGTTTTAGGATATTTTTGTCACCCCAATGAGTACCCACTTACAGTAATCCCTATTACCACCCTCAGCTCTAGACATCCACTAATTTACTTTCCGGGTCTATTGATTTGCCTTTTAAAAATATTTTATATAAAGAAGTATTTGCAAAGCCCTCTTGAAGGACTGGGAAAAATGTGGGAATATTAAAACTTCCTCACTTGGGGAATTCCTGATATTCTTGCACACAAGCATTGGGGACAACCAATTTAATAGGCTGAGCCCAGGATCTTGGAGCTAGTTCTCTTGAAATTTTGATTCCTGCAAAGGAGAACCTAAGACTACTTATAATTATGTCTAAGGTCACTCCCAGAGAACCTCATTTGTTGTTCTGATGCGGTCTCTGTCTCTTTAAGCCAACTCTGCAGGTAAACTTACTACTCTCCCCCCACACTCCCCGCCCCACGTAGGACACGATTCTCAGGGGCGTGAATCTCCCTGGCAATGTGGGACCTGACTCCCAGGGATGAGCTGGGACCTTGCAGTGCGGGATTGAGAAAGCCTCCTTGACCAAAGGGGAAAGAGAAATGAAACAAAATAACGATCAGTGGTTGAGAGATTTCAAATAGAGTTGAAAGGTGTATTTGTTTATTAAGCTGCCAGAATGCAATATACTAGAAATGGTATGGCTTTTAAAAAGGAGATTTAATAGTTACAAGTTTATACTTCTATGGCTGTGAAAATGTCCAAGTTAAGGCACCAACAAGAGGTTACCTTCACTCAAGAAAGGCTGATAGGATCCAGAACACCTCTATCAGCTGGGAAGGCAGGTGGCTGGTGTCTGTTGGGCTCCTCCTGTGTCTAGGCATCTGCTCTCTCTGTTGGCACTCTAGGCATCTCCAAACATCTGTGTGTCTTAGCTCTGAAACAACTGTTTCCCAAGCATCTGCACCTGCATCTGCATTTCCAAACGTCTATTTCTGCATCTGTATCTGAAGTTTCTTCAAAACGCTTCCCCTCTTAAGGAACTCCAATAAAACTAATCAAGCCCCAGCTTGAATGAATGGAGTCACATCTCTATCTAACCAAAAGGCCACTCTCACAATTGGATGGGCCACATCTCCGTGGAGATAATCTCATCAAAAGCCCACACCCACCACAGAAGCACCACATCTCCATGGAAATAATCTAAGAAAGGGTTCCTACCCTTCAATATTGAATCAGGATTAAAGGACATGGCTTTTCTGTGGTACTCAATACTTTAAAACCAGCACAAGATGTCCTTCTGGAGGTTATTCTTATGCATTGTATAGATATCCTTCTTTTGATTTAAGTGTATTAGAATAGTTAGAAGGAAATACCTGAAACTGTTGAATTGTAATCCAGTAACCTTGATTCTTAAAGATGATTGTATAACTATAGAACTTTTACAGTGTGACTGCGTAATTGTGAAAAACTTATGGCTGGCACTCCCTTTATCCAGTGTATGGAGAGTAAAAAAATAAATAATAGTGATAAAGGCTATGGAATGCTTTGGGTTTCATTTTTACTTTTATTTTTATTTTCATTTGGTGTAGTGAAAATGTTCAAAAATTCATTGAGGTGATGAATGGACAACTATATGATGATACTGTGAACCATTGATTATACTCTGGATGATTATATGATATGTGAATAGATCTCAATAAAATTGCATTAAAATGATTTTTTAAATAAATGAAATCACACAATATGTGCTCTTTTGTGTCTGGCTTCTTTCACGTAACATAATATTTTGAGATACTTTAGCATGTATCAGTGGACTCTTTTTTATTGCTAAATAGTAATCCATTACATGGATATATCACATTTGTTTATTCATTCATCAGTTGATGGGCATTTGGGTTGCTTCCACTTTTTGGCTACTATGACTAATGTTGCCATAAACATTTATGTGATAGTTTGTGTGGACATGTGTTTCCATTTCTCATGGATAGATATATGAATAGAATTGCTGGGTCATATGGTAAATTTATGGGTCATGTGATTGTTAAGTTCAATGTCAACTTGGCCAGATGATTGTGCCCAGTTATTTCATCAAGCAAGCACTGGCCGATCTATTGCTGTGAGGATATTTCATGGACTTAAATCATCAGCATGTTGATTGCATCTATGGCTGATTACATCTGCAGTTGGATAAGGGGAGTGTCTTCTGCAATGAGAGACATTTACTCTAATCAGTTGAAGGCTTTAAAGGAGGAGTTAGAAGAGAGAAACACTGTCTCTGCTTTAGCCAGCCAGACTCTGCTGGGGAAATCATCAAAGACCTTCATCAGAGTAGCCAGCTTGCAGCCTGCCCTATGGAATTAGGGCTTGTGCATCATCAAAGTTCCATGCAACACTTTTATAAAATCTCATATTTAGAGATAGATCCTGCTGGTTCTGTTTCCGTAGAGACCCCTGACTACTACAGGTCATATGGTAAACTTTAAGAGCAGATACTTGCATTGTAAGCCTTATCGATGAATGTGAATTTAAAGTCATTTTCCTCAATTAAAAAAATTTCAACTATCAGTAAGCATAAGCAATGAAGTTATTTATAAAGTTGGAGGGATAGTAGGCTCTCACTGAAGAGAACTCTGATTTCATTTTTAAGGGCACTTTGATAGTGCCTGAGGTCCTCTGAGAAGATGTGCAATGAGTTCTCTGTGCCAGAAAGTCACTTTTTATTTTGGGAAAATTGGCAAATGCCATTAGGAACAGATAGGAACAGATAGGGTTGAAGAGGACTTTTCTGTAATAGTTAGTGCTCCACAAGAATTCTGCCAATGTTTCGAGTCTTCTCCCTCTAGGCAAACTGGCAGTCCACAGACTGAGTTCATCTTGCAGATATGTATTGTAGGCTTACACAAACTTTTAAAATCTAAATTTGATTGTTTGCAGGTTGGTTATGCAATCTCCATTTTGCCCACATCTTCCACTACTCTCTAATGATTTATGTAAGGCCCCTTCTAATGGGTGGAGACAGAAAATATACAAACAAACAACAAACAAACAAAATAATCTCAGATGGTGATTAGTGCTATGAATGACATAAACAGGGTGAAATGATTGAGTGTAAGTGGAGTGCTTATGGCTTACTTTAGTTAAGTGTGGTCAGCAAGGTTTCTCTGAGGAAGTGCCTTTTGAGATGAGATCTGAGGGATGAGAATCTGGCTATGTGAGCCGTCAGGACAAGCATTTTCAACATCTATTGAAAAATTCCTGGGTTAGGAAAGAATTTCACTTGCTCAAGGATCAGAATGCAGTCTAAGATAGCTGGAGCACAGTGGTGAGATAAGGATGAAGGAGATTTCAATAACATCTAAGCATCCTTAAGCTACTTCTTTTCTAATTCTACTTCTGGTTCCAATTTTATTTCATAGAAGTGTGTCTATTACAATATAAGAAAAAAAATCATTATCAAGAAAAAAAGCAGTTAACAGAATCAGACTCAGAGATGGCTTATACACTAAAACTATCATACAGAGAAGTTATTTTAATATGTTAAAGGCTTTGGTGGAAAAGGTGAACAACATTCATGAATACATGGGCTATCTCAGCAGAGAGGAAATAAACACAGTAACAGAGATTGAGAGTTCTTTTTTGATAGATTCTTCAGTAAATACAACAAAGTTGAGGAGAGAAAGAGTGAACTCAAAGATAAGTGAATAGAAATTCCCCTACCTGGACCATAAAGAGAGAAAAAAAAGCTTTTGTTTGATATGGTTTTAAAAAACATTTTTAAAAAAGAACATCTAAGAGCTGTGTGGCAACATCAAATCATCAACATATTTGCAATTGGGTTCCCAATAATAGACTTTTACAAGAATATCATATAAAACTTTATACCCATAAGGGAATATCACAAACAGCTTCATGCCCATAAAACAAATGAGTGAAATGGACAAATTCCTTCAAAGACTATCAAACAAGCTATCAAATCTCACTCAAAAAGAAATATATAGTATTAATTAGACACTATTAAAGAAATTAAAATTATAATTAAAAACTTTCCAAAAAAAAGAAAACTCCAGACCTCAAAGATTTCACTGGTGAATTCTAGCAAATATTTACAAAGAAATAATACCATTTATGTACAAACACTTCCAGAAAGTAGAAGAGAAGAAAACATTTACTAACTCATTCTATGAGTCCAACATTAACCTGACACTAAACCCAAACAAATATATTATGAAGACCAATTCCATTCACGAACATTGCCACAAAAATCCTTAATGAAATATTTTTCAAATTGAATTAAAATAAATAAGAAGGATAATAATCACAACAAAGTGAGGTTTATTCTGATATTACAAGGCTGGGTAAATATTTGAAAATCAATCAACATACTCTACCATGCCAACCAATTAAATTTTTTAAAAAAGCTCATCTCCATAGATGTAGGGAAAACATTTGACAAAATTGAACGTACACTCATGATAAAATCTCCCAGCGGACTAGGATTAGTTGAAAACTTCTTCAACTGGATAAAGAGGATCTACAAAAATCCTACAGTAACATCATTCTTCATAGTGAAAGACTGATGAAAGACTGACTATTTTCTAAGATAATGTATAAGGCAAGGATCTCAACACTATTGGACATAATAATGGAGGTCCTAGATAGTGCAATAAGGCAATAAAATGAAATGTCATGTCAACTGGAAAGGAAGAACTAAAACTCTATTCAGAAATAACTTGTCTTCCAATTCCACTTATCTACAAATAAACTATGCGAATTAATAAGTGAGCTTAGCAAATTTAGAGGCTACAAAGTCAATAGGCACAAACCATCAGATTTCTATAGTTTAGCAATAAACAATTAGAAATTTAATTTTAAGTATCATTTACAATAGCATCAAAAACACATGAAACACTGAGGTATAAAAATACCAAAATACATGCAAGGTCTGTGTGGTAAAAACTACAAAACCCTAATAAAAGAAATTATAGCTCTAAATAAATTGAGGTATATTCTATGTTCATAGATCAGAAGACTTGATATCATGTCAATTCTTCCCCGAAGTAATCTATATACTCAATGCAATCCCAATAAAATTTCCTATGGGATTTTCTTCTTAGAAAGTGACAAACTGATTTAAAAATTATATGGGCAGGCCAAGGAATTAGAATAACTAGAACAATTTTGAGAAAGAACAAATTTGCAGAATTTACACTACTTGATTTCAAGACTTATTATGAAGTTCAGTAATCAAGGCAGCATGATATTTAGTGAAATAAGGACTTATTAATAAATAGAATCCAGAAATTAACCCCCTCTTATATTGTCAGTTGATGTTTGTCAAAAAATACAAAGGAGAAAGGACATTCTTTTTAAGAAATTGTTGTGGAACAGTTGGACATCTAGATGCAAAATTTTTTTTTTTTAAAGAATCTATGCTTGGGTGGGCCACGGTGGCTCACTAGCAGAATTCTTCCCTGCCATGCTGGAGACTTGGGTTCGATTCCTGGTGCCTCCCCATGTAAAAAAAAAAGAACGTATGCTTTCAAAGACACTGTTATGAAAATGAAAATACAGCCACAGACTGGGAGAAAACATTCCCCAAAGATGTATCTGTTAAGGACTAGTAGCCAGATCATATCTAAGGAGAACTCAATCAATAATAAAGAAACAAATAATTCAATAAGAAAATGGGCAAAAGATTTGAACAGAAACCATACCAAAGAGATATACAGATGGCAATAATCACATCATTTAATACTCAGCATTATTAGTCACTAGGGAAATGCAAATTGAAATCACAATGTGTTATCACTATACAATTCAGGATGGCTAAAATTTAAAAACAGAACAAAAACAACTTTTCAATTACCAAGTGCAAAGGACAGGCCCTTTCATACACTGCTGGTAGGAATGAAAAATGTTACGGTTACTTTGGAAAACAGTTTGGCAGTTTCTTATAGAGTTAAACTTATTATGTGACCAAAAAATCCCATCCCTAGGTATTTACCTAAGAGAAATGAAAACTTACGTTCACACACAAAAACTGTATGTGAATATTTATAGTTATTTTATTTATAATCATCAAAAACTTGTAAAGAAACCAGATGTCCAGTAACTGGTGAATGGATAAACAAGCTGTGTACATCATAACATAGAATACTACTCAGCAATAGAAAGGAACAGACTACTGATAAATCAACAACATAGATGAAGCTCAAATGAATTACGCTAAGTGAGAGAAACCAGATTCAAAGTTTACATACTATATAGTTTCATTTATATGACATTTAGAAGAAGGCAAAACCACAGAAAAAAGATTGACAGTTCTCAGGGGAAAAGGTTGAATACAAAGGAGCAGGAGGGACTTTGTTTGGGTGTGGGGGCTGTTCTCTATATAACTTGACCATAATGTACACTGTACAGTAAAAATGATGAATTATATTACATGTAAATTATACTTCAGTTAACTTGAAAAAAAAAGGCTTGAAGGCCACTTTCAACTTTAGCATTTATAAAATTGTAATCCAAAGAGTCCAGGTAATCTCACAATATGTAGAAATTCTCTCTCTCTATTTGACTAATTATTAAGTATTCAATATAAGAAAAGGAAGCTTACCAAACTACACTTGTCTTACCAAACTACACTTGTATAGAAGCTAACAATTGTAGAGTATTCTTTTAGAAGAAGTCTAAATAAAGTTTTTCTCGTCGTATTTATAGATATGCCTGCACATTTGTCTCACTAATATAGCTGTTAAGAATATGATATCTTTCCATTTTCCACCTCAACTGTGAACATTTTTCATTTACGTTTTCTGGTGTGGATTCAGAATAAATTCTGTCGCACCATTTTACACCTTTTGTTATTTCTGACTGCAGCATTTGCAAATCATGTTTAATTTTGTTTGCCCAAAATAACAGTGAGATGATAAAAATACATATATTATAAACATACATTCACATGCTTATGTTCTTATAGTAACAGAAGAGGCTTAATTCATTTCTGTCCTCTGAGGAAGCTTACGGTAAAACAGGAGAAACATTATGAATAATTAAAAATATGATATTTACTCCAGGAGAAAGGTAAATCTTTGAAAAATTTCCACTGGTAGAAATCTTTACAATCAGGTATCACACCCTTATAAATAAATTGCAAGTCTTTTCGAGTGTCATGGGATTTCGTAGTCAGATATTAATGAGGTAAAGATGCTCAGTTTGATCATTAAGGGTGAGAAGAAGGAGGATTGAGTTACTTCTTATTCATTCTGATCATTCTTCATTGTTAGCTAACAAGTGGGTACCAGATGCTGTGAAAGAATAAGCAGGATCCTAGATTGAGGGAGTTTATTTCATTTCAAACTATTCAGATCTTAGGAAATTAAAGTTTCTTCCTCAGTCTGATATCTTTTATGTAATTGGCCATTTGGTTTATCATATTTTATATAGTATTACAGAAAAATCTCTCCATTTTCTGGGTAGGGAATTCTGGTCATTTGAGGAAAGAAGTGGTTAGTTAGTCAACCTGACCTATCAGTGGATACAGTAATTGGCAGAAACTGAATGGACTTGAGATCCAACCCCACCTGTGGTATTAATTAGCTGGGGACTCTGGACAAGTCACCTAACCTATTTGGGGCCTGAGTTTTCTTAAGTGTGCAATGATGGGGTTGAATTTGATAATCTCTAAAATAAACTATACTTCTAAAGTGATTGCTGGTTCTCCATGCATCGCCAATGTTAAATGGCACGAATACAACATACTAAAGCTGTATTAAATACAGTTAAATATGTGATAATTCAGAATGTATTTCAAAACACTGCTCGCCTTAGAGTTATTATTGTTAGGGTTAAACAGAAGTTTCAAATTTATGGAATCCTAGTTAGATTAGCTTTTACAAGTGCTTTTGAATGCAAGATTTTAACTGTAATGAAAAATTTACCCTCATTTTAATAAAACAAAACTCAATTCTGCAATTAACCAGGAAAGAAAGAGACGCAAATCCCTTATAGATGAGGTGAAGTAATTTATAGATAACATTATGACAACTGTCAACCAGTCCAAGCCCTTTCCACTAATGTGAAATGCAGATTATAGTCTGGTGCTTACTAAAAATTTAGACAACAGAGAATTTTCTGATGGAATTCAGGTGGGTATCTGCAATACATTCTGTATGGATTTTGATTATAGTCAATTGATTTAGAATCCAACAAATTAGTTAATAAAAATGAATACACAGGGTGGCTCAGTGGCAGAGTTCTCACCGCCATGCCGGAGATCTTGGTTTGATCCCTGGTACCTGCCCATGCTAAAAAAAAAAAAAAAAAAGAATAGAGTTAACGTCCTTTCATAGGATTATGTTAATTGACATTTGTGATACTTTGGATAAGCACCAAGTCGAAGTTTACATTTCCATCCTTCCTTTCTTCCTTCATTCTAGGGAAGCACTTATTGACTGGTTACTATGCCAGATACTGCTATTCAATAGCTATTGCAAACTACACAAAAACGAATAAAACAGGGTGGGCCACAGTGGCTCAGCAGGCAGAGTTCTCGCCTGCCCCATGCTGGAGACCCGAGTTTGATTCCCGATGCCTGCCCATACAAAACAAACAAACAAAAATCACTGCCTTCAACAAGGGTCACAATTTATCAGGTAAAACAGATAAATAATTTGATAGTTATAAAATTATGTGACATATAATGATAGAAATCTACATAGATTATTATGGGAGCATTTATTTAGCTTGGTCCTTTCACCCACATGCAAAAATTTGTTTGAAATGTCCAATCCATATCAAATTTCAAAGAAAATCCTCTAACCATTCTGAAGCATTTTTGAAGCACTGGGTTTACATATGAATTTCATTCTCATGCATTTTTGAAAGCAGATACAAGAACCTATTCTTAAAAAAATTCCTATGCTTTTGTAGTTGCTATTAAAGGAGAAACTGAAAGTAACAAAGCCACATTAAAAACTGTTTTTGAGAGAATGGTCATCTGGTTTTGGTGAAAATGAGGAGAGCATGCATTTTTTCATACATTTCTGGTGAGGAGTATAAATTGGTACGACATTTCTGTAGGGCAGTATGGCAGGGTATGCCAAAAGACTTTAAAAAATGTACATATTTTTGATCCAGCAAATTTAGCTTAAGAAAATAACTGAGAATGAATGGAAAGATCAGCTATAAATGTACACACATTTAGGATTGTTATGTCTTTTTGGTGAATTGACCCTTTTATCACTAGGTGATAGTCTACTTTATTCCCATGCACGGTGGGCAGTTTAAGATTCTGACCATCAACCGAGGAATATAAATAACTGAAATGTCTGTTTTAAGAAGTGGAAATCTGGAACTCATACATTCCTTCACCTGCTATTGAAAACAGCTGCCTAGGATTCTGCTTGAGCCTAGCAGGTCCATGTTAGTGAGAATGTATATTTGGAGAAGCAGCTTTTTATTATTGATAGTCTGAGACGCAAGACTTCTAATGAGGCATGAAACAAACAACGTTAGCTTTACACATTGTTCATAATCATATTAAGGGTTGACTAAAATATAAGTGGCTTCTGTAAAATCCATATGCTTTATTATATGATCCCACTGGATACATTTTATTGCTTTCCTATGGTTTTGTACTTTGTTTATCTTAATATGTTTGAGCACCCCTTTGAGTTTATATTATAGCATTTAAAAATCATCAATACTAAATGACTAAGCAGAGTGCCTAACACAAATAGAGAAACTAAGCTATATTGCTGTCTTAGACAAAATCTTCCCTATCCAATTATTTGAATATTATGATGAGAATTAATTGTGCTCAAGGTTGTGCTGACACCTTGTGTCTACATATAGTTGAGAGAAATTTTGCGAAGTTAAAAAAATCCAAATATGCAACCTAATGTGTAGCTAGCTCTACTTCACCATTCCTATGCTTTGAATTTTTTTCTTGATTATATTCAATTACCCACACTGTGCGCTATTATTATTCAATTACCCACACTGTGTGCTATTATTTGGTGTTGCAATGCTGAAAATCATGTTCCAAGTAATGTAATCATATTATAAAAGTAGATCTCTTTAAGGTATTCTAAGCAAAAGGTGTTACAGACACTTTTCACTTTTTCTGCTTCTCTTTAACGCATTAACAATTTAGGAAATAGCCATTTAAAATGGTTTAGAAGCTCACTGGGAATAGAAACCACACCATTATTGTAATTCTGTTCAAAATTCAGGAAGTTTCAAATATATATAGTTACTTTAACAAACAGAATTCAGGATAACTAACATTTTCTGTGCATCTACCTGAGGCCAGCATCGTGCAATGCTTACAAACATTGTCATTTAACAAACGAGATTCATATCACGTAGAATTGTCTTACTCAGGTCCCATCTAACAATCCTCCATCAGGCACCAGAATCTGCCTGTCCTTTTTTTGCCACATTTTGAGCTAGCCCAGGAACAACAGATAGGCTTGACCCATCTTTATTAGAGGTGTCTGACACTACTAAATCTTTGTTGAGGGCTCCATTATTATTATTATTATTTTGAGGGCTCCATTATTTAGATATTCTCAAGAGTATTCAAGATCAATTATATAAGTATCTGCAGTTTAGTCTTAATTTTCATGTATGCACCAATGTCCTTCTGGTGGCTCAGCTTTACATCTGTTACCCATCCAATGCCATCTTCCAAGCTCACTGGTTATTGGCCCAATTCTTTGAAAATCTGCCAAAATCCTAGGGCTACCGAATCCACTGATGTCATTATAGGTTGGTCCCAAGCCACCTGGGCATCAAAAGTTCCAAGAAATGAAAGATAGAATGATTTCTCTTTTGTTACACTGAGACCGTTTCCTACAAAAAAGCCGTTGTGTCCTGACTTTGCCACCAATACCTTGCATTCATGTGGAACATCCGTTACAATTAATGATTGCACGTTTTTATAATTGTACTCTTAATTAAAGCTCATGGTTTAACTTAGGTCCCCTGTTTTCTTGGTGTAGCTCCATGGCTTATTTATTTATTTATTTATTTGCGCACAACAACATACAAACACGAGCATTCTTACCATGTGATCATTCCATTCTTTATATATAATCAATAACTTACATTATCATCGCATAGTTGCATATTCATCATCAGGATAATTTCTTAGAACATTTGCATCAACTCAGAAAAAGAAATAAAAAGAAAAAAGAAAAAAATTCATACATACCATACCCCTTACCCTTCCCTTTCACTGATCACTGGCATTTCAATCTACTAAATTTAACGTTTGTTCCCTCTATTATTTATTTATTTTTAATCCATATATTTTACTCATCTGTCGATAAGGTAGGTAAAAGGAGCATCAGACACAAGGTTTTCACAATCACACAGTCACACTGCAAAAGCTATATCATTATACTATCATCTTCAAGAAACATGGCTACTGGAACACAGCTCTACATTTTCAGGCACTTTCCTCCAGCCTCTCCATTATACCTTAACTAAAAAGGTGATATCTATATAATAACATTCAGGATAACCTCTCGACTCTGTTTGAAATCTCTCAGCCATCAACACTTTATTTTTGTCTCATTTCTCTCTTCCCCCTTTTGGTCAAGAAGGTTTTCTCAACCCCTTGATGCTAGGTCCCAGCTTATTCCCGGATTTCTGTCCCACATTGCCAGGAAGGTCTACACCCCTGGGAGTCATGTCCCACGTAGAGTGGGGGAGGGCAGTGAGTTTGCTTGTAATGTTGGCTGAGAGAGAGAGGCCACATCTGAACAACAAAAGAGGTTCTTTGGGGGTGACTCTTAAGCCTAATTTTAAGCAGGCTTAGCCTATCCTTTGTGGAGATAAGTTTCATATGAATAAACCCCAGGATTGAGGGCTTGGTCTATTGCTTTGGTTGTCCCCACTGCTTGTGAGAATATCAGGAATTCTTCACAAGCTCCATGGCTTTTTAAAAATATTTTATTCTGTTACCATATGTAAAATCTAACATTTCCCCTTTTAATCATATTTGAATCTGTATTTCAGTGATCTTAATTGCATTTGCAATGTTGTGCTACCATCACCACCATCCATTACCAAAATATTTCCATCATTTGAAATAGGAATCCTGTACATTTTAAGTTTTAACTTCCCATTCCTTATCCCACCCCCAACCCATCCCCTGGTAATCTGTATTCTAGACTCTGACTCTATGAATTTGCTTATTCTAATTGTTTTAAATGAGTGAGATGATGCAATTTGTGTCTGGCTTATTTCACTCAACATGATACCTTCAAGGTTCATCCACGTTATCATATGGATCAGGATTAAATTTTTTTTATTCCTGAATAATATTCCATGTGTGTATATACCACATTTTATTTATTCATTCATTGATTGATGGACATTTGGGTAATTGTGAGTAATTATGAATAATTATGAGCATAGGTGTGCAAATATCTGTTTGAGCCACTGCTTTCAACTCTTTGGAGTATATACCTAGTAGTGAGATTGCCAGGTCATATGGTAGCTCCAAAAATAGCTTTCTGAGGAACCATCAAACTGTTGTCCACAGCGGCTGTACCATTTTACATTGCCACCGGCAATGAATGACTGATTCTATTTCTCCACATCCTCTCCAACAGTTGCTATTTTCTGTTTTTCTTTTTCTAATAAAGCCTTTCTAATGGATGTGAAATGGTATCTCATGGTTTTGATTTGCTTTTCCCTGATGGCTAATGATGTTGTGCTTTCTGATTATTTGCATATCTTCTTTGGAGAGATGTCTGTTTAAGTCTTTTTCCCATATTGAAATAGGGTTGTTTGTCTTTTTTGTTGTTAAGTTGAAGGATTTCTGTATATATATATATAATGGATATTAATCTCTTATCAGATAGGTGGTTTCCAAATATTTCCTCCCATTGTGTAGGCTATGATAAAGTCCTTTGAGGAACAAAAGTTTTTGATTTTGAAAAGGTCTCGTTTATCTATTTTTCTTTTGTTGCTTGCACTTTGGGCATAAAATCTAAGAAACCATTGCCTAATACAAGGCCCTGAAGATGCTTTCCTATATTATCTTCTAGAAGTTTGATAGTTCTAGGCCTTATATTTAGGTCTTTGAGCTATTTTGAGTTGAGTTGTGTATGCGGTGTGAAGTAGGGATCCTCCTTTATTTTTGCAAATGGAGATCCAGTTCTCCCAGTGCCATTTGTTGAAGAGACCGTTCCTTCCCAAATGAATGCTCTTTGCCCCTTTGTCAAAAATCAGTTGGCCATAAAAGTGAAGGTTGATTTCTGAGCTCTCAGTTCTATTCCAATGTTCTATATGTCTGTCTTTGTGCCAGAACCGTGTTGTTATGATTACTGTGGCTTTGTAATAAGTTTTAAGATAGGGAAGTGTGAGTCCTCCACCTTCATTCTTCTTTTTTTAAGATGGGTTTAACTGTCTAGGGCCCCTTACCCTTCCATGTAAATTTGATGATTGGTTTTTCCATTTCTGCAAAGAATGTTGTTGGAAATTTGATTGGGATTGCATTGAATCTATAAATTGCTTTGGGTAGTATTGACATCTTAATGATATGTAGCTTTCCAATCCATGAATATAGAATATCTTTCCATTTATTTAGGTCTTTAATTTCATCTAGCAAAGTTTTGCAGTTTTCTTTGTACAAGTCCTTTACATCATGGTTAGATTTACTCCTAGATATTTGATTCTTTTAGTTGTTGTTGTAAATGGAAATTTTTTCTTGATTTCTTGTTCTGATTGTTCGTTGCTTGTGTATAGAAACACTACTAATGTTGGGGTGTTGATCTTGTACCCCGCCACATTGCTGAATTCATTTATTAGCTCAAGGTGCTTTGTTGTGGATTTTCCGGGATTTTTGTATATAGGGTTATATCATCTGCAAATAGGGAAAGTTTTGTTTCTTCCTTTTCAGTTTAGATAGTTTTTATTTTTTTTCTTGTATGATTTTTCTGACTAGAACTTCCAGTATAATGTTGAATAACAGTGGTGACAGTGGGCATCCTTGTCATGTTCCTGGTCTTAGCTCAAAAGGTTTCAGCCTTTCACCATTAAGTAGGATGTTAGCTGTGGGCTTTTCTTATATACCCTTTATCATGTTGAGGAAGTTTTCTTCTATTCTTAGTGTTTTAAGTGTTTTTATCAGGAAAGGATGCTGTGTTTTCTCAATTGCCTTTCCTGCATTGACTGAGATGATCCTATGGGTTTTTTCCTTCATTCTGTTCATGTGTATTACATTAATTAACGTTATGTTGAGCCAACCTTGCATGCCATGGATAAAATCCATTTAATCATGGTGTAGGATTCTTTTAATATGCTGTTGGTTTTGGTTTGCTAGTATTTTGTGGAGGATTTTTGTATCTATATTCAGAAGATTTATTGGTCTTAGTTTTCTTTTCTTGTGGTATCTTTATCTGGTTTTGCTATGAGGGTGATATTGGCTTAGTAGAATTAGATAGGAAGTGATCCCTCCTCTTCAAATTTTTGGATGAGTTTGAGAAGAATTGGAGTTATGTCTTTTTGGAATGTTTGGTAGAATTCCCCTGTGAAACTATCTGGTCCTGGCCTTTTCTTTGTCAGGAAGTTTTTGATTCTACCAATTGGTTCGTTGAGATCTTCTATTTCTTTTTAAGTCAATGTAGGTAGTTTGTGTGTTTCTAAGAACTTGTAACTAATAATACAGGTCTATCTTCTGCCATTTTTCTATTTAGCCTTTATAAGTCTTATACCTTTTTTGTCCCTCACTTTTATTAAAACCTACTTTTATGTTTACCTGCTTTCTTGTGTTGGTACCATCATCTAGGTTATCTAATTTATCAGCATACACTTGTTCACAGTATAAACTTATAGTGTTTTTATTTGACTGGTGTCTTTAGTAATATCCCCCTTTTCATTCCTGATTTTTTGTTATTTGTATCCTTTCTTTTTTTTCTTTGTGAGTCTAGCTAAAGTCTAGCTAAAACAATTTTGTTGATTTTTTCAAAGAACCAAATTTTGGTTTTGTTGATTCTGCTTTTTTTTTCTATTTCATTTATCTCTGCTCTAATCTTTGTTATTTCCTTTCTTTTGCTTGCATTGGGTTTAGTTTGCTGTTCTTTTCTAGTTCTTCCAGTTTTGAGTTTACATCTCTGATTTGAAGTCTTTCTTCTTTTTTAATGTAAGCATTTAGAGCTATTATTTTTTCTCTTAGCACTGCCTTAAATTTACCCCATATGTCTTGGTATGTTGTATTTTCATTTGCCTCAACATATTTACTAATTTCACTTCTGATTTCTTCTTTAACCTATTGGTTGTTTAAGAGTATATTAATTCCCATATATTTGTGAATTTTCCCTATCTCCCTCTGTTATTGATTTCTAAATTCATTCCATTGTGGTTGGAGAATATACATTGTATAATTTCAATATTTTTAAATTTATTGAGACTTGTTTTTTGGCTCACCTTATGGTCTATCCTAGAGAATGATCCATGTGCCCTTGAGAAGAATGTGTATTTATTTTCTTTGGGCACAGTCTTCTATATATGTCTGTTAGGTAGTTGGTTTAGTGTATCTTTCAAGTTCTGTACTTTCTTATTGATCTTCTGACTAGATGTCCTATCCATTATTGAGAGTGGTGTGTTAAAGTGTCCTAATATTATTGTAGAACTGTCAATTTCTCCCTTCAAATATGTCAGAGCTTGCTTCATTTATTTTGGGGCTTTGCTATTAGGTGCATATGTATTTATAGTTATAATAATTGGGTGTTCCAGTTGAATTGTTCCCTTTACCAGTGCGTAATGACCACCTTTGTCCTTCATAACTGCTTGTAACTTAAAGTCTATTTTATCCAATATTATTATATCCACTTGTGCTCTCTTTTGGTTACTACTTGCATAGTATATGTTTTTTTCCATTCTTTCACTGTCACCCTACTCGTATCGTTGGCTTCAGTGAGACTCTTGCAGATGGCATATAGCTTGGTCATACTTTTTTAGCCATTCTTCCAATCTCTGCCTTTGGCTGGAGATTTAAATCCCTTCATATTTAAAGTCACAACTAATAATACAGGTCTTTCTTCTGCCACTTTTCTATTTAACCTTGTAAGTCTTATACCTTTTTTGTTCCTCACTTTCATTAAAACCTACTTTTATATTTATTTGCTTTCTTGTGTTGATACCATATTGAGTGCCTTCTCATTTCTATCAGGATAAATTTTTCATCTGTTTTCTTTGTAGTTACCATAGCATTAAAATTTAGCATCCTAAATTTATAACATCCTAAATATATTTTGTTTGATACCAACTTAATTTCAATAGCATGCATATATACTTTTTCTACACCCCTCATTCACCCACCATTTTTTTTACTTGTTATCACTTATATCTTTTCACATTGTATTAAAATGTAATGCATTTGTCAAAAAACCTACATTTATATTTCTTTTTACACATTTGCATTTTAGCACCTGTAGGAAGTAAGAACTGGGGTTACATATACAATACAATAATACTGGCATTTATAATTACCAAAATGGTTACCTTTACTGCAAGTCTTTATTTCTTTATGTTGCTTTGAACCACCATCTAGTGTCCTTTCCATCTGAAGAACTTTCTTTTCATCTGAAGAACTCCCTTTAGCATTGCTTGTGGACAGGTCTAGTAATGATGTACTCCATCAGCTTTTGTTTATCCAAAAGTCTCTTAATCTCTCTCAGCTTTTGTTTATCTGAGAATGTCTTAATTTCTCCCTCTATTTTTTTTTTTTTTTTTTGGATAGGCAGGCTCCAGGAAGCAAACCTGGTCTCCAGCATGGCAGGCGAGAATTCTGCTGCTGAGCCACCGTTGCACCACCCATCTCCCTCATTTTTGAAAGAGAGTCTCACTGGATGTAAAATTCTTGGCCGACAGTTGTTTTGCTTCAGCACTTCTAAGTATTTCAACCCACTGCCTTCATGCCTTCATGGATCTGATGAGAAGTTGGCACTCCATCTTATTGGGATTCCTTTGTATGAAACACGTTGCTTTTCTCTTGCAGTTTTCAGAACTCTTTCCTTGTCTTTTGCACTTCGTGGTACAATCAATATATGATGGGTGTGTTTATCCTATTTGGTGTCCTCTGAGCTTCTTAGATGTGCATATTAACATCTTTTGCTAAGTTTGGGGAGTTCTTTGTCATTATTTCTTTGACTATCACTTCTGCTCCTTTTTTTCTTCCTCTGGGACTCCCATAACGCACTTACTGATGAACTTGATGGCATCCGATAGCTGTCTTGTGCCACTTTCTTTTTTAATGTTTCTTTTTTCTTTCTGTTCCTCAACCTGTTTCATTTCAAGTGTCCTATATTCAAGTTAACTGAATGTTTTTTCTGTCAACTCCATTATGCTCTTGAAACTCTCATGGGCATTTTTCATTTCATTTATTGTGGTCTTCAACTCCAATAGTTTTGTTTGTTTCCTTTAAGAATTTTATATCTCTTGATTGAGATTTTCGTATTGTTCATTCATTGTTTTCCTGATATCCTTTAGTTCTTTCTCTGTACTTTCTTCATGTCCTTAAGCATTTTTAAATAAAAACTTTTTAAAAAGTTTTGTTTAGTATTTTAATGCTTAGATACATTCTAGAGTATATTCAGCAGATAATCAAAAAGTATTGGCAAAGTCCCTTGAGGGATGGGAGAAAGAATATGGAACTATTAAACCTTAACATCAGGAAATCCCCTGATGCTGTGTCAAACTTTAGGGACACCCAAATCAATAGGCCATGTCCTTGATCCTGAGACTTACTCTTGTGAAGCTTACGGAGGTAGTGGAGAAGCTTAGACTACTATAGACATGCCTAAGAGTTACTTCTGAAGGACCTCTTTTGTTGCTCAGATTTGGCCTCACTCTCTCTAAGCCCAACTCTGCAAGAGAAATCATTGCCCTCTCCCCTACATGGGGCATGATATCCAGGGGTGAAAGTCTCCCTGGCAACATGGAAGATGACTCACAGGGATGAATCTGGTGATTGTCATAGTGGGATCGACAATTCTACCCTGATCAAAAGGGGGAAAAGAAGTGTAACTAATAAAGTATAAGAGGCAGAGAGAGTTCAAATAGAGTTGAGAAGTTACTCTGGAAGTTGCTGTTACACAAACTTTGGTTAGACCTTGCTACCTATCATAACCTGCCAAACCTCAACCAGGACTGTTCCAGCCAATCTTCAAGACTACCTAAGGCAATATATAAGATTCCACAAGGGTTCTATGCACTCGAGTGACTTCCCAGGAACCTACAACCTCTGATGGGTGCCTAGTCCAGATAAGTCCCGAAACCTAAAACAGCCTCTCCAGAACATCAGATAGTTCCATCTCCCTACCTTATATTAGTGACAGTCCCTTCCAATATGGAAAAGTTGGAATGGTCACAGCCCAAACACCCCTGATGGAAAGATCAAAGGTGATGGTGGAGTTATACAGTGAAGATAGGATTTAACAAATGAATATGAATGCTGAATCAGTACACTGAGATCTCTTTTTGTCTCCAGTATCTTTGAGCAGCTAGAAGTAAAAACCTAAAATTGTGGAATTGTAACCCATGTCAAACTCTGAACCATGTTCAACAACTAATTGTGGTGCTGTGCTTTGAAATTTGATTTTTTTTTTGTATATATGTTATTTTTCACAAAAAAAAGAGGGAGAAAGTCTATTGTGATGATAAAAAAATATTTAAGCCTTGTAGCCTCCTATATTCTGGAGCAGCTAGAAGGAAAAATCTGAGATGATGGTATGGCAAACTCTGGGTTCTGTCCTGTAACTACTTGTTGAAGAGTGCTTTGAAAACAATTGCCTTTTTTTCCTTTGCTTTGTATATATGTTATACTATATAATAAAAAAGTTTTGTTTAGTATATCCACATTCTTGTCTTTTTTGTGTTTTCTTTGTTTTTATCCTCTTCTTTTGGATGGGTCATCATTTCCTGTTTTGTTTTGTTTCTTTTTTTCTTATATTCTTTTCTTGCAAATTGAACATTTTAACATTTTAAGATATTAAGTCTACGATTTACTTCCTGGGATATCTGTTTCCGCGTTTTGTAACCAGCTGGTGGTAAGACAGAGATTTTTCTATAGCTTCAGCCCTCCTCAGGAAGGTCTGCCCAGGGAGAATGCACTGTGCAGGGTTTTCTCTTTGTTGCTGGGCTTCTGTTCTTGTCCTGCAATTTTTCTTGTTAGTTGTTTAAATAGTTAACTCCCTTATTTACAAGGGAGTTTGGTTGCCTTATTTACAAAAGGTTTGGTTGCCCCTTCTGTTTTCCAGGGGACAGATCTCTTTCTCCCAGGTATCTGAAGCCAACAGGCTTTTATTCAGACTTTATCTCAGAGTGTCTTTACATTTCTTTTGTTGCCTGGAGGGCAAATTTTGGAAGCAGGGTCACCTGGGGGAGGACTTTTCCAATTCAATTTTTCCCAGCCAAAACAGGGCCAAGGGTCCCATGAAGAAAGCACAGACTGCTTCCAAAGTTTCCTTTGGAGAGGGTTAGAATAAGGCCTCAACAATTTTTCCAGTGGCTCCCCAAAACTGAGTTTTCTTGGCCTGCTTAGCAAATGCAGTCCTTCAGCTAATTGTCCCCCACAGTCCTGAGGAAGCATGTGTTTTTAAATCTCCACCACTTCTGCCTCTATTGGGGTAGGGTTGAAACAATGGCTGCCCTTAGATCAGGGATCCAGCAGACTTGAATTTGCTGATCAAAAGCTGTGATTCTGGGTTGGCCATCCATGCTCCTGTTCTTGGGGAAGAGACTTTTATATCACTTTCTGTCCACAACAGCTAGCCAAGAAGTGGACCGTATGGTGACCTGCTGTGAGAGTGGGGGATGGGTGCTGTAGCTGCCATGCAGAGAGAACAATTTACAGTTCTTTACCATAATTTATCAGCCTTTTCCTCCTGTTCTTCCCTGGATGCTATACAGTGTTCTTCTGGCCTCTAGAGTTTCAAAAACAGTTGTTTCAGACAGTTCCTGCCTGTTCAATGATTGTTTTGGTGGGAGGACTAAGTCCTGGAATTTTCTACTCAGACACCATCCCAGGAAGTTCCAAAATCTACTCTTGTTCTTAGAACTCTTGGAAAAACTGAAGAAAGAAGCTAGGCTGTGCTTTTAGGGATGATCTCAAATCCACCAAAGAACTGGCTGCCAAGAGACTGCCAGCCTATGCCATGATCGAGAAGCTATAGAATCAGGAACCGTCTATGCCAGATCTTTTGGCTGTAGAATCACCCTGCCTCTGTGACAATCAAGAAGCTACCTGCCAAATTGGAATGCTGCCTGAATTAATTTTCAATTGCTGCATAAAATAGTTTCACAAACTTGGACTAAAACAACATCCGTTGATTGTCTCATAGCTCTGTAGGACAGAAATCAGGGCTTGGCTTAACTGGGTTCTCTGCTCAAGGTCTCGTTAGGCTGAGCTCAAGCTGTTGGCTGGGGTTGTAATTTCATCTGAGATTACAGTTGATTCTCTGCTCAAGGTCTGGTTCCTCTTTGAAACTTACCAGTTGTTGGCAGAATTCAGCTCCTTTGGTTGTAGGACTGAGGTCCTTGCTTTCTTACTGGCTGTCAAATGAGACCATTTTTTTTTCTAGAGGCTGTCCTGCCATTCCCTGCCATATGGCCTTCTCTACAACCTTGCAGTTTGTTCCTTCAAAGCCAGCTGGAGAACATCTCTCTGATTTCTTGCAAGGACTCACCCAATTTTCATGTCAGATTTACCAAGGAAAATTTCCCTAACTTGAAGTCAACTAATATGGGGATTTTATTACATCTGCAAACCCCCTTCACAACAGCACCTATGAATTATTGGGGGTTGTGCATACCAGGGGGTGGGAAAATCTTAGGACCATCTTAAAATTCTGCCTACCACAAATGCCATTTTGGCTGTGGACTGTAGAATCTCACTGTTTCTGCATGATTTACACCAGCAAAATGGATGCCTCATGCTCTGTCTCTCTGCTTACTACAATTGTTGTCACATCTATAAATGGAACTCAGGAGAGTGGGAGATTTGCAAATTTTAGCTTTTTGACCTCTGCAGTAATAATAAAATGAAGTTGAAATGGATGTTGAGTGAATCAATTTTTGATATCTACAATATCCCTTGTGATTAAAGATGGCTGCAAATTCTTTGCTACCCCTCCCAGTAAGAGGTGGAGTCTAATTTTACTCCCCTTGAATCTGGGGTGGCCATTGGGTCTTGTTTGACAAATAAAATGTAGCAGAACTAATATTCTAGATCTTCTGAGGGTGGTCATAAGAAACGTTGCAACTTCTGCCTGTGCCCCTGGTGTACTCATTCTTGGGCCCCTGAGAAACCATATAAAAAGTCAGGCCACACTGAGGCCACCATGTGATAAGGACACCCAAGCTGTTTCCTAGCCTGTTCTAGCCTCCAGCCATTCAAGTCAGTCCCAGACTTCATGGAGTAGAGATGAACCACTTTCACTGTGCAATGCCTGAATTCCTGACCCATGGATTCATGAGCAAAATTAATGACTGTTGTTTTGAGTAGTTGGTTACAGAGCAACAGACAACTAGAACAGAATTTGGTCCCAGGAGTGGAGTGGTGCTTTAATAAAACCTAAAATGTATGATATTCATTGGCTTACAATTGGGTGTCGGATGGAAGATAGAAGGGCCTCAAGGAAACTGTTAATGAGGACTTGAAGGATGGTGAGGAAAATGCTATCGGAGGCTGGAGTTAAAAGGCACTTGATTCATGTCCTGGGAGAACAGTTAGACACACTTTTGTTTGTGGTAATGTGGGGAAGAAAAAGATCTTGAGGATCTGGCTAAATAGATTTTCAGGAAGAATGCTGAAAGTACTACTTGGCTTCTTCCAGCTGCCTATGATAAAATATGAGATCTGAGAGAAGACTTAAGGATAGAACTGTAAATTTTGGAAAATTTCATGGACATATTAAGGAGCCAGGACTTGCTGGGTTTGCAAATAAAGTCGTTTCTTATCCTCAGTATATCTTAGCAAAAGAAGCTCAAAGTAGGAAATGACTTCAGAGCAAAGGAATTGTTAATCTGGATCTGTTGCATTTCATAAATCTTAAGGATTTGTTATAAACAAATATATTCAATGAACATATAAATTATTAAGGCAATATTTAAGTGATATGCAACGTATAATAAATGTGGCCCTACAATAAACATAAAGTCAGGCAATGATTTTTAGGTCTCCTGAGACCACACATTCATTCAAAGCCTGAGATGCTTGAGAGTTAATTTTGCATTTGAATTCTTTAGGTTGCATCAGAATTTAGCCCAGGTTCAGGCCACTTCAGGAGAAAGTTGCAGTGATATCTGTTCAGAGGAAAGAACCAGGAAGGGTAATTCTACACAGTTGAGAGAAACTAATGTATGGATACAGTCAAGAGTTATTTAGTTGGCCTTAGAGGTAAATCTGATTGATCTTTTGGAGTGCCTCAAGATGCATTAGTATTTTTAACAAGGTCCCCTCTCCAGGTGATTCCAAAGCCCATAAAAGTTTAAGACTGTTGCTGCAAGAACAGAAAAAACTGCATCTTTTTTCCTGTCCCTTTCTCTACCACCTATTCTTCCAAATGTCCTTCAGGACATTTTACTCTGTTGCTGTCAAAGAGGGATCCATATAGAACAAAATAAAAATCAAGGAGAGAACCAGAAATAATTTTATTGGGGACAAAGTGATTGTGTTTGTAGCTGCATTGAGAAGGCAATGACAACCATACACTAATAGATTTCAGGAAATAAAAATTTAAAAACTTTGGATAATCCAAATGCTGCTTTCTTTCTTTTCTGTGCCTCAAGCCCCAGTATCTTGCTATAGTTTCTAGTGCATTTGGCATTATTTTATTAGTGCTTAATTTTCATAACATAAACCCTTATTTAACATTTTGAAATACAACCCTATGACTCAATACCAATGCTTTTTACGCAAGATATCTTCTTTACCTAGTATTAATATTTACTGCATTCAGAGTCCCCATCAATTCAATTTGGCAGGCATTTTATTTCAAAACTATCAAATGGAACAATTTGCCCTTTAAGACATTTCACTCTGCTGCTGTCAAAGAGAAATCCATTTAGAGCAAAATCAAGGAGAGAATCAGAAATAACTTTATTGGGAACAAAGTGATTGTGTTTGTAATTTGCATTGAGAAGGCAAAGACGGCCATCCACTAATGGATTTCAAGAAATAAAGACTAAAAACCTTGAATTACATGAATAAACAAATCCATTTTCTCCTTTAAAAATTTCCCATAGATTATTGCCAATCTGTAGAGTGTTAAAGAAGGTTTCTCAGCTAGAAAATGTTTTCAATAACAGAATAGAGTCAACTGAAGAATCAATAAAAGAGAAGACCATCTGGCCTTGAAAAAAATAGGTTAATGCTTCAAGCGAGGAGAGAGCACGGAAGAGTTGTACCTGCCCTCCTCAGGATGGCTCACAGAGGGTAAGAAGAAAGAAAACCTCTTTCTAGTTTTTCTCTAATATCATACTTAAACTTTAAAAAAAAGATTCATGAACCTTTCTTTGATTATATTTGCAAGTCTGATCCTCAGAAGCTGTGTTTCCTTCCTCATGAATTGAAAAAAAAAATCAATTTTGAGAGCAACACAAAACAGTGGTGGTGCCTGGTAATAGTCATATGGTCCTGACTGAAGGCTGTCACATTAGGCATGCTTGTTTGACATGTAAATAAGCAAATTTTTCTTTTAAAATGAAGTTATTGGTATTAGTAACATGATTTAAAATGTTATGCTTAAATAGCAAGCAAATAAAGAAAAACACCTGAGTAAACCTGACAAGTTTTCACTCATCCATAACTTACCACTTCCAAAATCAACCTTGAGTAGGAAGTTTTTTT